>LKNJ01000389.1:160018-220984 GCA_002120245.1 Maccullochella peelii | reverse complement strand
TACATACATAGTGACATGCATACATACATACATACATACATACATACATAGTGACATGCATACATACATACATACATAGTGACATACAGGTTTTCGCAGGTCTGGAAAACATGTTCCAGATTTTTGCAGGAACTTAAAGCCCATAAAACACTGGCAGCCCGTCTATGGATTCTCATTGCTCACCTTTTTCCATGGTACCACTGCTCATCTAAGGCAATGAATAGTGCAAGCAAGGGCGTAGATTTGGTTTCAGAAGTGGGGAGCGACACAATGAGGTAAAAAGGATTTTGTATTTATATATTGCAAATAAATTATGATAAAATTGGTTATTGTGCTTTTCCATAATAATCATAGCATAACAAAAAATAGAAATGCTATGTAAACCTCTGTTGTTACCCTTTTTCATATAATTTTTAGTTTCCTTTACAGATACCTGAACGTTCAGATAGAAAATGTTGTATTTTCATCTTCACTAAAAAAGAGCATTGTGCTTCACTATCTTATATCTGATGTTCAGTTCTAGTTTTATTTTGAGAATATTAATTCTAAATAAAGGTCGATTAAATTATTTCAAATCTGAAAAATGATAGCAGTACTTTCTTCCCACAACCCTGAGTAGTGTCTTCAAGGTGCAGCCTGAGAGGCAAAATCCAGGGCACCCAGTTTTAAAAGTCACTCATTGTTGCTCATTAAGCTCATTGCTCTGAGCGCACAGTAAGTGGACTTTTTCCAACCTTATCGGTTCCAAAAGTGCTTTACAAATTGGTCTCATTCACCCACCGATGGCAATGGCGCTGCCATGCAAGGTGCTGGCCGATACCACCAACCCCAGGATTAATGGACGACCCACTCTACCTCCTGAGCCACAGCCACCCACAGTAATAACTGAAGGTGACTCGGACGAGCTTGTTAACATTTTAATCAACCCCTCTCTTCTCTCATCTGGGCTGTGGTGGCTTAGCAGTAAGAGAACAATGTTCAAAGAGATTTTAGTAGGAAAATCAATCTGAAACAAGTGGAAACAATAAGTGCAGCATATAAAAAGGTTAATATGTTAGTTTGTAATCAAGCAGTAATCAGTGTTAAAGCCAATTCAGAGGTGCCTCAGGCGAGCTTTACACAAACCAATATTTGTACAATTATTTGCAGGTTGCAAATAAAAGTTTTACTGTTGTTGTGACACCACACTTATCTCAAACATTCAAAATAATGATTCAAACCCAATTTACGTTTTTTACTGGATTGTTCTTCAACTGAGAACATTTCCACAGACCTGGAGTTGAACCATGTAAAACAAAACAGACTAAAAAGGAAAGATTCCTGACTTCTATCAAGAAACATAAATGTAACACATTTTATCTACAGTGTTTGAGTCTTGACATTATGCACAGTATATATTAAAATGTGTAGTTCAATATGAAGATTTGGGGAAATATGCTTATTCACATTCTTGCAAAGAGTTAGATGAGAAGGTCGATACCACTCATGTCTGTACAGCCAACAACTGGTTAGCTTAGCTTAGCACAAAGACTGGAAACAGGGGGAAACTGCTAGCCTGGCTCTCTCCACTAATGAACACGTTTTAACTTGTATGCAGCCCTGGAGTCTTGTCGTCACTGTGAGGTAGCCAGGCAAAGCATTAGCTCGCCATATACAGTAACTCCTAGTAAAGACACAAATTGATGTTTTTTTTGCTTAATACTTACACACGAGAGTGGCATCAATGTTCTTATCCAACTCCCAACAAGAAAGCAAATGTTTCCCAAAATTTCTAACTATTTCTTTAAGGTTTCACAGGGGTGTGTTTAGACAAGACTTTAAGCCTGAGAGACAAAAACGCACCCAAAGTGTCTCGCCTCAGCTCCAACAACTGCAACGATGGTTTATAAGTGCTAAACTGAACTTCAAGGGTGCATTAAGTTCTACGTGAGTATGTCGCCTTTCCTCAGTGTCTTTCTTTCAGTGAGCCCCCTTGTGATCATCAAGTGAGTGGTTATCAGAGTGAACAAGAATTAGAGCTGTAACTAATGATTAATTATCAATTCACCTTTACATTTTATAATTAAAAACAGCAAAATACATGTAAGTAGGTCTCTTTGCCATAGTACACAATGTCCAAACTGTGTCGCAGTAAATTGTTGGCTCTCCATTCTGGAAGCAAAGCATGTATACCCTTACTGGAATTGAAGAAAAAAATGAGGAAACGAGGAAGGATATTACTGCGCTCGCTTCATAAAAATGACATTTATTCATTTCATTTTTTACTACTACATTTGGCAGGCACTTTTGTCTGAACCAACGTACAAATTAGGTTCAATCCAAGCCACAGTAGATCAAGGAGAATTAGAAGTGAAGTTCAGTTTGTTTGGCAGTCATCTTTCATTTGGTCATTTTGGGGATTACCACCATAGTTCAGGGGAAGATGATGTCCAGAAGCAAACATTTTACGAGGAACAGAAACTACGTCAGGCTTTAGAAACCCATTGGTGATATGAAAGACACTGCACACCCATGTGTTTCTATGTTGGTATCCTCAGAGCTAGATCAGCATCTCTCCTGTAAGGTGTCTTACCAGGAATTCATAAAAGGAGTCTCATCTTAGACTGACTAGCTTCATTGCTCAAGTTTTGAATGTATTTTGAGGGCTTATAGACTCACAAAATAAGTTGCAAAGGACAACATAAACAAAACTCAGGAACGCACAACACAACTTCAGAAATCTGAGTCTCTACATGAGGGATATGTGTAAAAACACGATAACCACAGAAAGACTTTACCAACAACAACAATATTAAAAAAACACAGATCTCTTCTTAACAAGGATCATTATCAAGTGGTCATTACTCTGCCTCGGTGACGTATCAGTGACCCAGGCGACAGAAAACAGAAGAAACCGACTTTAAAACAAAGTCTGCTGCCTTGCTCTTGCATCACTACTGAGATCCACCCAGTAACCACAAATGAACACGCTGGCACCAGCAAATGTTCTGGACTGGGACCAGCTCTGGGTACACCACTTTAAGATTCATGGATTGGATAGTCACCATGGCAATAAAAATCCCCCAAAAGAAACCATTACAACCTCAAGGGATGGTTGGATTTAGTGCTTTTTGTGTAGGAAGGAGTGAGGTATTTTCTACCACTGTTTCACCAAAAAAGATTTTTTTAAAAACCTAATTTACTGTATGTACCTAGTTGATGACCAAAATGGACCAAAGCTATAAAATTAGCCAACATTTAGGATGTATAAATTCCTATAATGCATGCTTGTATTATAATAAAATCATATTACCAAGATTAAAAGGGTCAGTTCACCCAAAATATAAAATATTTCCTCACTTATCTCTACAAGAATCTAACCAAGCAGATAGTTTCTGCCTCCACCCATAAACAATGGAGGTACATGGAGGTAAACAGCTGCCTTTCCACACATCCAGTAGACAGGAAACAACATTAGCATTCTTCTGGAGTTGGGTTTCCTGGCAACTTCATGAATTTAAAAAGGGGAACTCCACTGATTTTACACATCAAAGTCTATTTACAGGTCTTGGCACCAACATTCACTCTCCTTTTAGCTCTGTTTTGGTCTCCAACTCCTGAGCAAAATATCTGGCTCTTTAGCTGCTAAACGCTCCACTATGTTCACCAGCAGGTTGCTAAGTTCGTCTGTCTGCCGTATAATACGAGGAACTTATTGATAAGCAGGTTGATCTCAACTTTTTTGCTGAAAACAGCAGCCTGCAGCAGCTGGAAATGGGGTTGATGAGAACCTTGTAGAGTGAATTAAAACAGTAAAGCTGCAAAAAGAATAAAACTGCTCCGTAGAGCTGAGGGAAACTGCAGAGTTGGGCGATACTTTTACAAGAACATCTTTCACATTAAATATAGTTATTTAACCATTGTTTATATATATATATAAAAAAAAAAAGAAATTTCAACATCACAATGCCCAATCAGAATTCCATTTTCCTCCATTATATTGGGGTGGCAGCAGAAAAACAGCTCTCTTTAAATCTTGGCGAGTAAAAACAAAACAATCTGCATAGCTAGATACTTTTAAAAAGGGAAGTGAGAAGGAATGTTTATTTGTAATTTTGGTGAACTGACCCCTGACAGGCAATGCTGTAATAATGTCTGTAAACGGCAACTTCGGAAGTGCACCTAAAAGTGAATCACAGCTCGTCCAACCATCTTCCTTTTTATTCAGAAAACATTGAGGAGAAATGGAGCACATGCAACACTTTGATTTGAGCCTCAGGCATGCATGAAATCAGACCTGGTATGTGCTCACTGGAATAATTCATATGGCCGCATGATTCCAAATTCTAGGAATACCACATGTTGATCGCTCCCAGAGATAGGCCGGGTCTCACATTGCGCCTCTGCGGACCAGCAGGGCTTAAGGAGAGCAGCTCTGGTCGTTACAGCGCCACAGGGGAGCTTGTCTGATCACAGCTCCTCACTCCACACACTGTTTACATTCTGATCAGTAACACCAAGCCCCCATCATCCCTGTACAAATGGATGTTTATTTAGACAGCGGACCCGAACAGGATTTCATTGTAATCTCTGTAGAGGGTGACAGTGAAAACATCACTCTAGGGTTTCAGTCAGCGGGGAAACTGCTGTACAGCAGTGTAAATAGAGAAATTACATCCCATAAGCACAGCGGAGGAAAGAAAGGGCTCTTTCTTAACATGATGAAATCAGTATGTACATAGTTTCTGGTTTCTACCAGTGCAAGATTGTTGACATACACACTGATCCTTAATCAGATTTGGATTAAACAGTATTTGAATAAGTATTGGATGGCTGTTTGTTGCCACAGACAGGTGGATTTTACTGCCTCAGAACAAGTTATCAATCACAGAAAATTACAATAACTTCACATTCCACCATTCCGCACTTGTTCAGCATTCATGTGGTTTTTCTGATCAGTCCACCACTCGGATACCTCAATCAAAACGTAGAGACGCACTTTGAAAAAACTATTTTACCCAGGTCTCCTCGCAGCCTTGCGTAGGCTACGCTTCAGATAAACTCTCATACAAGAACACTGTTCTTAAGGTCAGTTCATGCTGTTTCTGGTGTGTGTGGTCTTTGCGGTGCGGAGGGTCGACACAGTGGGAGTTGAGTTCAGCAGAGGTCCTGCAGCGAGCTTCGTGCTCAGGACAGAAAACAAGACTCTACCTCCGGCTCAGTCGTGCATCCCAAAAAACACAAAACGCAGTGTTCGCGGACGGGAAGAGTTCTCATCCTGGTTGTTGCACTAGCGGCTCCTACTGGTAAGTCTGCAACCCGCCCCGGGTCAACAGCAACAACTGCAGTGTGAAGGGACTTTTAAATTTGGAATACTATAAACAAACTTTACTAAGGCCTCTCAAGAAACTACTATTAATTCAGATGTTCTCAATAATTAGTGATTGCAAAGAAACATTCACCTGCACCGTCTTATCACAGGCATAATGTCTATGGCCTCTGAGAAGTTCAATCAAAGATTGATTTTTGCTACACTGCCACCATGGCTAAAAAATAAAAGCAAAGTCCAGAAAAGTCTAAAAAATGAACCTACTTTTGTGTTACAGAATTCAGTTTTTTTTTCCTAATCTGGTAATCACCTCTTGACCCCTGAGAGTCATCTTGTGATCCCTCGAGAGGGGAACTAGTAACTAGTATGCCACATTTCCCCCTCATCCCTCTAAACTCCAACTGAGACGATCATTGAGGACTTACCTTGGTGTTTTGCAGTGCAGTCTGGTAGCTGGACGGCTTGTAGTACAGTCTCTGGGATGGCTCGGTGTGGATGTCTCCCAGAAACAGCTCCTCCACCAGGTGATCCAGGTTGTGATGCAGGTACTGCTTCTCTACCCTCAGCAGCTGCAGCTCATGCATGGCAAAGTTAAGCTCCCTGGAGCAGTCGTAGCCACCCTCCTCGCTCCACAGCTCGAAGATCACATTGGGCTCCCAGGGGCCCTTCACGGCCCCTCTGCAACTGCTGTTGAGCCTCTGGCTGAGCTCTTTGGCCACGGTGGCTGTGTGACAAACCATCTGGACGCGGTGGAGGTGGTACTCTGCCTCTGTGCCACCGCGGATGATCCAGGAGGCCTGGCGTAAGCGCAGACGGCCCCGGATCACCAGAGTGTAGGTGGGTTTGGTGCAGTGGTTGTCCTCGTAGTAGAACTGGTGAGCCTGGAAGGTGTTGTTGGGGTTGAAACTGTAGGAGCGCGTCAGGAACTCCGGGCCTGGTCTCACCTCACAGCTGCAACAGAAAACAGACGTTTCAGATAAACACACAAGTTTTAAGTTGGTCTAGAGCTGAGTGTTTGTGTGCAGCAAGCCCTTTCCTTGTTCTCCGTTTCTTTTATAACCTGCGTTTTCACAGTATATTTCAGTCACGCTGCTGTTTAGAGGCTTTCTGACTTTCTTATCACAAGTGCATGTTCTTCCACAACATGTAAGTAAAATACTCTTTTGTGTAAGATACTGTTTAAATTGAAAATAAAGTCTTCTAGACATTGTAATGTGGCATGAAATTATGAATTAATTATGGTGCAAAGAACATCTACTGTATAGGGGGAGTCTGAATTTTCTAATGAGCCAACTTTAAGTGTCTGACCTAATGTAGGCCATTCTGGTGGTTTATACCATTAGCTTCTACAAGTATTAATGTTTTTGTTTCTACCTTCTAGGCAGCCTTTGGTTTTAGTTCATTCCAGTGTAGCAGGAACATCAATTTGTAGAGACTTGAAAACATACCTGAGATCACTGTGATCCATTACAGTAAACTTTTAATGCACTTTTTGGGGTTGAAAGTTAAGTTATGTTTGTGTGGTAATGCATATGCCAGCAGGGAATGAATTGAAAACTCTCAGTGTTGCATTCAAGGAAACTCAGAAATTCAAGCTTTATGATTTGGCTGATGCAAAGCATTACTTCTACAAGCTATGTTTTTTTTCTTACAATCTTAAGGTATCATGAATATTGTGAAAAGAATAATGTGAATTTGATCATTAAAAAACAAAAAAACCAAACCAAAGAGTTCAGATGTTCAGCACATGGCCATGAAGTACCACAAATACACCAACAAAGGATTCTGAAGCACTTTTGCACCTTTGACAAAAAATAAAAACAGACTTACTAACAGGACAGAAAGCTCTGCAAGTTTATTTTCTCACTGTACAGGCATGAAGTAACAGCAATCGCTATTTGAAAAGTAAGAAATCACTCTATAAACTCATTGTGTGTTTTCAGAAATGTCGGCAATGTTGTGACAAATAGTACAGTCTGCCACCTGAACTATTTCAGGCTACATGTCATGTTTTAATGCCCTTGTTTAAAACACAAGGCCATGAGTCCATAGTTGTTTACCTGGTGGACACCCAGTGACCCTCCACGTTGGGAGGCATCTGCACGGTGATTCGGGCTCCATTGTGAAGGTGCTTCAACATGTGTTGGCACTGGGAGTCTTTGACCAACCGGCCAAAGGTTTTCTCCAGGGAGAGACGGCTGGACCGGCTGTCTGAGTAGTGAAGAGAGGAACCTTCAGCCCAGCCTGTGGGAACAACAAGGACACCAAGGATTTCACTTTTATTCATTATTGTTGTTAAAAAAAAAAAAAACATCAAAGAAAGAAGTTTCATCCATGAGATTTTTGTGTTACGTGGGAACATTTCAGGATTCAAATGATTTTACTGTTAAAACGTAAAATTTGGAGGGTATTTATTTATTTATTTATTTATTTATGTTTGAGCAATAAAGTAGTGTTATGACATACTGGAATCCTGAATAGACACACACACAAAAATAATTGATGTTTGAAGACATTTGCCATTGAGGTTAAAATGTTGACTAAACCACTAAAAAATGAGTTTAGTTCGGCAGAGCTTTTTTTCCTTTAGATCTTTACATCCTAATAAATGAAACAACTGCTTTTAAAAAGGCAATAAATACGAAAGTTAATTACACTTAGATCAAACAGAAGTTGTCTTGTTAGTTTGAAGTTTGGCTCTTGTGTTTTCACTCTGCTTATTCGATCAGTCAGGCCTCTTTGAAGTCTTCGGAGGGTTTTATTTAGTGATTTTAACTCATGTCATCACCCAGGGATTATGGGGCTTTACCAGTGACCTGCAACACCTGGTATGAGTGGAGTCTTCATGGGTTAATATTAGCTGAACATGTGACGAAAAGGCAAAGCTTTGACGCACAAGTTGAAGAACTGATTAGGGGCTTTCTGCTAGCACAGCAGACAGATTTGAACAAACTCTGAAATCAAGCTACAAACAAAGTCAAAAGGACGAGAACAGTACTGAAATTTTAAAACTCTCAGTTCCCACCCTGTCCACATACCCTCGATGCACCACATGAAATAACAATGCCTTCAGTGGGCTGAGCTTAAGGGGATGAAATATCGGAAATGAAAGCATTTTCAAATCCTGCAGCCAAAGAAAAGCCTTGAAGCTCACATTCCAGCGGGGATTTATTCCATATAATACTCTAATGTCATCAAAATCTACCTTGAAATATAAAGACTTTGCCTTAAACTCTTTCTATTTGGACCCAACTTGCCTGGCAATATCATTTAACACCTTGGAACACCGCTGTGCTTTTAATTTGAGCCCAATAATGCAGAGGGAGGAACAAAAACATCTGATTAAAAAGAAGCCAAAAGCTCCACAAAGAACAAAGCTCCATCCAGTTGTTTTACACCCGGCGAGGCAGCTCCTGCGTGTGTGTGTGTGTGTGTGTGTGTGTGTGTTAGCTGAGGCTTGTGTGTAAATCACCACATCACAGCGCTGCTCAGTGGAAACACTGGACAGTGGGGAGACTTGATCCCCTGACTCAGCCGGTGGCATTAGTAACGCTGCTCTGCCGGCTGTTAAAAATCAAAGAAAAGGCTCCACGGTTTGCTGCATGTTGTGTGTGTGTGTGTGTGTGTGTGTGCGAGGCCTTTTTTTGCACCTGTAGTCAGGCCTGGACCGGGGCAAATACATAACGGCTTGTTTTCACAATGAAGAGAAACTACCAGTAAGTGTATATATATATGTGTGTGTGTGAATTTAAAAGGAAACCTGGTGAGATGCATAATAGAAACACACTTTTAACCTGATTAAGGTTTCCACAGGTGAAATAGCACCTCGGTTTTGATAGCAGGTGAATTTCAGGCTAGGACACACACACAAATGTGCCATATTTTATGTGCAAAACACAAATATATGCCTGTATGCACGCAATAGATACGCAGAAACACAAGGCAAAGTTTTAAAAGTGCAAACATACACACAACTAAAGCTGGACAATGAACAATATCCATTGAATTACAGATATTATCCATCTCTTACTGACAAATTTGTTCATGTAGCAGTTTTTTTAGAGCTGAAACAATGAGTCAATTAATGAATTAGTCCATTAATAGAAAATTAATCAAGTAAAAATACCAAAAACTATTAAGTTCCAGCTTCTCAGTCTGCTTTGGACCCATGGTCAGACAAAACAAGCAATTGGAAGACCTCACCATGGGCCCTCGCTCAATTTTCTGACATTTTATAGCCTAAACAATGACTCGACTAACCAAGAAAATAATAGCAACCAATGACATCAAAGCAGAAGTTCAACCAACCAATCAGCTTACAGCCCAGTATCTTTAAGTGGTCGTATTGTAATCAAAACAGAAACATATCAGAAGTGAGCCAACATGAGAAAGAAAATACATTAATAAATATATTTAGGATTTGATTAGAATTATGATATGATTAGGATTATAATTTATGAATGATCTCTGGGGTTTTGGTGCGTACTTACACAACATTTGGAAGGAGCAAAGAAGAATGTAAATTTGAGGTGACACAGGTAACTCAACACTACAGCCATGTTGGATTAAAATACCACTTGATATCATTCAGCGCTACAACAGATATTGTGGAGATGTTATATTAAGTCACAGGAAGAAGCTGATGAGACGGTGAATCATCTGCTGACGTTCTGCTGCGGCTTTCTAGGGATTCTGGGTAATGTATGCCTTCAATATCTTGAGGAATACTTTGGATGCATATAAAAGTATTTTGGAAATTGAGTCTGCAAATGCACATTCTTCCACGCTTCCAAATAAATTGGGTACTTCCCACTTTCTCCTCCATTAAACAGACATGTAATGCATCAAATAAAAAAAGAAATGTCTAGCATGCATCTTATGTCACTGTTTTTGCTAACAGATGTGAGTAAATGAACCGTTTCTGAAGTTGTTTGAGTTTACTGTACAACAGCGGCACACCTGAGTCAGCTCCATCAGGCCAGATTCATTTGTGGCTTTGTGAAAATATCATAATTATAATGAAACATGAGCTTTATTCAGAGTAATTTTAATAATAATTTCAAAGCCAAGCAAGAACTCAAAATGGAAAACAGGTTTACGGGATAATAAATGAGGAAATGATTAAAAAGAGGTTATGCGTAGCCTGTTTGTAAAATTACTTTTAAAGAGAAGCGTCATACGACTTCTTCTCTGCACATTTAATGAGTGTTGAATGTGTGAGTGGTGGGAGTTTCTTCCAATAGCTTTCTCCCCTCATTAAGGCAACCATCGGAACGGCTGGACTCGAACCCTCTCTGGTCCCTCGCTGCTGCTGCTGCTTTCCCAAACTGCTGCTCTCTATCTAAATCAAAGCGCCCACAAAACTCCCAGAGCCCCAAACCACAGAGAACATTTCCAGTTGGCCTGATCCCACCGGTGAGGTAACAGCACTGGGACCCCTGACAAGCAGAGAGACTCCACATCGTTTATGGGAAGAGAAAAATCCAGAAGTGCCAGAGCAGAGACCAGACAAAGGACTGTTCTTAGTGTTATCTTAGCATTTGGCAGTGACCATGTAGGACTTGAAGAGGGTAGAGAAAATAACCTAACACTTAAGGACTTTAACTTGAAAGTGACTAAATCCAGAGGTGGGAAGTAACTAAAGTACTGTGGTACAATTTTAAAGATGGTACTGGTGCTTGAGTAATTTGAGTTTGGAAGACTTTCTACTTCACTGGATTTCAGAGGGATTCAGGATTCAGTTTTTTTTGTAATGCAATACACATTTATCTGACAGCCGAGTCTACAGCCATGCTAGCAGCTCAGTTAGATTGTACTTGTAGGCACAGCGGAGCTTTGAGCTAAATGCTAACATCAGCATGCCAACATGCCTGACTGCAGAGACCAGACACATCAGACAGGCCAGTGTTGTGGTATTCAAGTTGGACTGTAGTCCCAGTTTTTAAAGATTTGTTTTAGATTTGTACACTGACGATAAGGAGGATGAATAAAAACTCAAAACCCAAAACAACAGCCTTTAGACAAGAATAAGCTTAAGAGTCTGCAGCCATGCTAGAAGTTCTGTGAAGCTGTGGCATACATAGCATGCTGATGTTAGCTAAATGCTAACATGATCACAGTGACAATGCTAACATGTGGATGTTTTGCAGGTATGATGTTTATGTTTACCCTGTTCATCATCTTACTTTAGTGTGCTAACATTTGCTAATGAGCACTAAACAAAGTACAGTCGAGGCTGATAGGAATGTCATTAGCTCTGAAGGTATTGGGTAATAAACCGAAGTATGTGACAAATTCAAATTTTGATCTGATGAGGACACTACCGTACATGAAAAGTTACAAGATCAACAATTCATCTTGTTGGGGTCATGAATGCCTACCAAATTTCACAGCAATCCATATTATTTCACTGGATAAATAAAAATTTTGGCCTGCTGGTGGCGCTAGAGAAAACATCAGGAGATCACCAAAGTCATGAGGACTTATCCTCTGGGCACCATGGATATCTGTACCAAATTTGATAGCAATCCATCCAATAGTTGTTGAGATATTTCAGTCTGGACCAAAGTGGTGGACCGACCGTCCAAAATTGCCGTCCCTACCACCACCACACCGCTAGCATAGCTAAAAATCTAACATGTTAACTTTTTAGGAACTCTGACACAATCTATTTTTATCTAAAATCCATTGTGTACACTAACATGTACCACACATTAATGGAACATTTTCACACTAACAGGGTCCATTCAGTCCATTTAGTAGCTTTTCTAACGCTTTCTATTCCCACGGTCTTTGAACCTAATGTGGACCCCAAAAAAAAGTCCTTCAAGTGGTCAGAAAAAAATAGAAATTTGGCTACAATTCCATTACAAACTCCATCTGTTGATGAAGATAATGTGATATAATTGAAACCTCTATCACAGCTGCAAAATGGACCTTGATATGACCTTATTCACTATCAGCCCTTTTCCTGCAGGAGTGAAGAATATTCTCCCAACTTGACATCTTCCTTCAGTGGTGATTCATTCAGCACTGCAGATACATGCCGGGCTGCACGGCAATTAGCATCATTTGTATCTCCCACATTTGTCTTTCCTCCATCTTTCCCCTGTTGGTTTATTTCGAACTTGTGACCGCCCTTTCTGTCTGCTGCTGCAGTTTGTCTCCGTTTGTCAAACATATGCTGACATGGTTTCGAAGAATGTTTCCCCTGATATGAAATAATTTTCTGACCTATGCCTCTGCAGTTGCAGCACTTACTTACTTGGCATCTTTGGATTTCTGTTAAGTTGTCTCATGTTGCTTTGCTCACACATCAAACTGCTGATCGCTGGACAAACATGCTCAACAGAGTCCGACTGATATATTAGCAGGCTGATATATGTTGGAGTTATTTCTTTTGTTGACATGCCTTTATAAGCCCATTTGTTTGTTTTTAACCTCACTACAATCTTTTTTTAAAAATCCATTAATGCATTATATTTTAAGTTTTGTTAGCTATATGTATGCATGTATGTATATACAGTGTTTGCAAATAAACTAAAAAAACTCAACAATTGAAGTTTAAAATATTTTCCTGTATTTGTGTTACTGGAATTAACATTTATTTATAAAGATTAAAGTTAAAGTTTCCATGACCTTATATTTACAGTTAACCTTGATGGTAAAGTTGAATTATTTAACTGTCAAATATCAGGCCTCATGTCAAAGCTCCTTCATAACCACATTTGAGTGTGCATTGTAAAAACTTGTTTAAAATGTTTGGTGTTTGAGTAAAAAAAGCTGATTTATAATTTTCAGACTTTTCCCTTTTTTAACTCAATAAATATCAACATCAGTATCAGGCTCAGAGATGCAACATCGATCGAGCTCTAGTTTGTAATTGTGATTAAAACGGTTACATGTGTTTTTTCTATTACTGTACTTATAGTTTGCCAATTTTGTCTATTTCCTGTTCTGGCAATGACTAAACTTTGAGACACACACACACACACACACACATTTTCACATCTTTGCAATTCAAAAGGAAAAAGAAAACAAATCCAACATCAAGTTGAACATAAAAAGTTGTAGGACAAGCTAATGGAGCAAAACGTTCAGCCAACTGCTGAATATTTAGACATGCAATTAAAAAATTAAAGACCCTATTGAGGCCCAGCAGAATTATTAGATTAGAGTCTTATTAGATTCATATCAGCAAAAAGGTGAAGTACAAGCAGCTCCACGTTTCGGTTTTTAAACTTTTCTTGTTTAGCTCTCCGAAGGATCGCTGAGGTTTTCTCCCCAGTAAAGTTACAGCACACACTAATCAAGGCTGACAGTGCATTTTCATTGCCACAAGGAAAGGCTGCAATAACACACCACTTAATTGAACGTTAGATTCACTTAAACACACTTAAGGATATCGTTTTATCTCAACCCGGTCTTTTGAAGTTGCAGCCAAATGTTGCCTTCCACTGTCACTGGCAGCAGATGGATTGGGTCAACTGCAGTCCCATAATCCTCTGCTGCTCAGACAGGGTTTTCATCAGGAAAGGATGTTTTAAGTGGCTCTTAACTCTCCCAGTGCTTTCATCTGCCCAGCAGCCCCAGGGAAGCTTTTTATTGCCTTTTAGCCTTCAAAACATGTTCATCACTGTTCCATAAGGGATAACTTAGCAAGAAAATATTATTAGGCTACTACTCCTCCTGTTGGACACACAGACACAAACAGGCGGCCATGATGGTAAACAGGTGTGCTGAGATGAAGAGTGGCATGTCAGGTTCCTACCTGACATAAATGCTTCACTGAAGAAGTAAAAAAAACCACAACATAAAATCCACTGGGATTTCTAAAAGTATATATAATTTGGATGATCTCATCCTCTTTTTTTTTTTTTTTTACATTTTTGTACAACAAAGCTTATTTCACAGGCTGTATAAGCTTTTGTTTTTCATGCACACGTGGAGTAAAACATGTTTTTCACTTCACATCACACTTGTACATGGATCAAAGTCAACTCATGCAAAAGTTTCTTACCCAAAAACGCAATGAGAAGCAGTGCAGATGACGGCCCCATTTCGCACTTTGAGGGGACTGAAGCGAGCTTCGCTGGTCACACTGGGGAGTTCGGCTTTTCTTTTACTCAGCGTCCTTGTTTATTCCGAGACAAATCCTCACATTATGTATCCAAAGCGTGGAGCAAACACTCCTGTGATATCCGAGCATCATAGGAAACACGCCTCTGGTTCGCTACAGAGAATAAAACCCCGCTGTATCTGAGGTTCAAAACAAAGAATTGCACCTACAAAACGAAGGAAAGTGCAAACTTTACTACGGGACAACCTGCAGGAGTTAAACGTTGTCGCTCACTGTTGAAATGAAGCAGCTCGGTTGCTTTTTACCCGCGTCCTCCGTGAGTCCTGAGTCCTGGAGGAGTGTTTGTTCAGAGACAGGACTCACCTCCCCGCCCACCCGCCTCTGCAGAGAGTTTATGGGCGTGTGTAGAACACAGATAGAATAGTGAAGGGGTAATCATATTAGAATTTTAAAAATTCTTGTGTTATTTGGGATTAATTCTGGGTAAAGTTGTCCTAGCACCACACGGAGCCTTTCCTGTTGAGTCCTCAGTCATTTAATTTGCGTCCGACGTCCTGCTTGTTATCGTTCATGATGAATGCTGCACATTTTTGACCGTGGCTCTCAAATTATACACCTTCTCATCATAGCCTGCCTGCCTGGAGGGAGGAACTACAACAAAGGTTCCCAGAGCCTTTTCCTCCCAAACACCTGTTGTGTAAGTGTGTGTGTAAGTGTGTGTGTGTGTGTGTGTGTGTGTGTGTGTGTGTGTGTGTGTGTGTGTGAGAGAGAGAGAGAGAGAGAGAGAGAGAGAGAGAGAGAGAGAGAGAGAGAGACCTTGGCCTTGAGTTTCCAACTTTCTGTCTCTTTTCAACTTGTGGTTCTTTGCTGCTGTCTCTCTGATCTTTTGATCCTGAGGCGAGAGTCTCCAGCTCCTCAGCCACTGAACCAATACCTGCTTTTAAACACTGATTGTATCTGCACAAAAGCAACAAACCTCATTTTTTTCTTGTATGATACTATATTTTCTGCCAGTTTCAACTCACAATTACTTAATTATTATCAGCTTCACAACTTCACAAATTGTGAGTTAATCTAGGAATAAATGCATAGCAAGTTACTTCAGCAGAAATCTATTACTCTTCTTGTTTCTATGAATTTAGAAGATAGAGAATAAGAAGATCCTGTTAAAGCTCCACCTATACTTTGCACATTTTCTGAAGAAAGAACAGATGGAATAGAGAAACATTTGTCTACATGATTTGCTGATATACGTTTTACACCACAGATTTAGCATTGCACTCCTAGGTCGGAGATTCGGGTGAGTTATGCTAGTAGCAGCTAATGTAGCCTCGAGCCGCTAACCTCAAGCAGAGATGAAGAGCGGGCTACAGAGGTCGGGTAAGCTCACTTCATTTTAACTCCACATTTTTAAACTTGTAGTTTTCAGCCCCAACTGATGCTGACTCAAGTGAGGCTTTTTTTTTTCCACATATGCAGTAGTACTCCCCAAGACCTGTAAACAGACTTTGATGTGTAAAATCAGTGGAGTTCCCCTTTAAAACTCAATGACCCGATGGTATGTCAGTCAGCACAAACTCACGCTGTACAGACAAACATTGTTCAAATTCACAGGACTTTATTTTGAAATTCTAACACAGGACTCAACGTTTCCTATAATACCAAACATTTAAGGCTGGGTTAGGGTTAGGGTTGTGGGAAAATATGTACAAAATGATGCACAAGGCATCTAAAATATTTCCATTTCTATTTACAAAAACAAAAGGGGAAAATTTGGTTAATAAACTTTTACTTATATTGAGTTCTGTTTCAGTCAGCTTAAAACATTTTAAGGCACCAAGCAAGTGCCAACATTTTTTTTGCAGTGTAAAGTTTCCATCCATGCTTTCACATATAGAGAGGAATGATGGTGAAGGAGGCCCGGGCGTACACAAAAACAGTATTTCACATGCTTATCCAATAATCCTCCAATCCTTAATCAGTAGAGCAATGCGCCACTGAGGGAATTCAAATTAATTTCTATTCTCTGGAGTCTTAACCCTCACGACTGCCTCCCTCTATATGCTCCATGGTATTTGCTCTTTTTCCTCTAATCCTGGATCCACGCTCTGGGAGAGTAACTCCAGCCCTCCTCTCTCTCTCAGTTTCTTCTTTTCTCAGGATCCGGAAGAGCCGCAGAGCGAGATCCGGACAAACAGACTGATGGGATTTGCAAGAAGCCCCGGAAGGGGTCTTAATAAGAACCCTGTATAGACGAGAGGCTGGAGGCAGGGAGGTGAAACTGGGAGGCTTGTTCTGGTGTGTTGACCCTTGCGTTGTCCTGTGTGGCTAATCAAAGCATCGCTGCACCCTCTTTGTGTCGCTGCAGGAATGTGATCCATGAGAGGTGGAAATAAGACTGCTTTCATTGTCAAAAGGCTCAGTGGGAGAGTAAAACCCACTATTTTGCCATCACATTTCCTACAGGGAGTGTTGATATTACCTCGTAAAAAACATCATTATGATTTTGCCTGTAAATGCTGAAACTTGTTATTCTCCCTTTTAAACCATCAGCAATCTTTCTAACATGTTTTTTGCGTTCTTCATCATCAGTGTCCCTGAACATGTCAGAGCAGACGAATGTGAGCGGGGACATTTTCAAAGTTGCTGTCTCTCTGTTTCTGATTAAAGCCGTGTTGTGAAGAACTGGATGACTGCGCTGTTTTCTGTTTGCCTCTTTTTCTTCATGTCTCCCAGTAGATGTTTGTGTCATTTCTGGAGGGAGTTGTAAAAGGCTGGAATGAGAAGGGAGTGGCGCACAGTGAACATAAAACTCACACTGAGTTATGGGATGTTAATTTGTTAACTGTTGATTGTTTGTTACTGCATATCAGGCCAGAGGAGTTACTTAGATTACTGACAGCAATGTCAATGTGTTTGCAGTGACACGTTAGCTATCATCTTGAGTTTAACCTCTTCAACCCTGCTGACTTCCTGATGGGTCAGTCATGCTGTACAGCCAAACTCTGCTCAAGCACCACAGGTTTTTATCTTAAATACTAGTAGAGATCTCAAAGCTTCTAAATATATCAAATATGTCAGGCTAAACTTTAGGGAAATGTGTAGAAAATGATGCACAAGACATGTAGAGTATTTCCATTTAGTGGAATTGTGCATGCATACTAAACATGAACTCAGGTTTGAATATTTATTTCAGTGTAAATACTGTAGGTTCAATGAAGGAACAAGCTGATACAGAATATGTATAATAATGTGAGGCAGTGTGGAGATGATTTTAACACCCTTAAAGCTACTTAAACCTGCATCAACACACAGTTTGGCCACTTGGGGGCAACAGAAAAAAGTCATTAACACATCACTGACATCCTTACACAAAGAGATACTTATTTACACATCCAGCAGTTATAGAGCAATGTTATCATTCATTTGGAGTCGTGTTTCTGTCCACCTGATGAATGTAAGTCCAATAATTACTCTTGTTGTATCTCTGTTTTTGGCATCCTGGGGGAAATATCTGGCTCTTTAGCTGCTAAATGGATACCTAGGTGCGACCTTTGTCTACCAGCTGTTCAGTGCTGGGCAGGTAGCTCAAAGTGGGTTTTTAGAGCGTTTCTGCTGAAAACAGCTTCCTGCTGTGACAAGGCACAAAGCAAAGCAGATGAGAGTGAATCAAAACAGTAAACTTGCGAGCTATAAAACCCGAAACAATGAGCTGAAAGACGCAATGATAACGGGTTAAATTCCATTAAAATCAGCAGGTCCCTGTTGTGCCAGTGCCAAATCTATTGACTCTTTTCATACTGATATTAGATAGTGCTCAAACAGTGGCTACATATAATTTGTACTGTTAATTTATCCACCTTTGGGCATCAAATAAGAGGGATTCACCCTGCAAGAACAACTCAAGTAGCGTGAGATTTGTTATGTTTCAAATAGAGAGTGTACATTTACTTGATTTTCTGGCCCTGTTAGCATCGTTCTATGAACCATCATGCAGTTAAAGGAGTACTCCAGTGACTTAATATATTTTACTTCCATGAAGTTGGGGTAAGTGTGAGACAGATTTTAAAAAGGAAAGGTCAAAATCTGTGCAGCAGAAGCTGAGATATCCTAACTTTTAGTCCCTAGTATGGGTCAAGCTTAAAAAACATTGGATCCTACAATTCCCATAATGCAACTCAATAGCCTGTTTTGTTGGACCCTCCCAGCCTGCTAAACACACATCTTTCAAACTCAACGACCCCAGTTTGTAATGCAATCTTTGCGTGAAAAAAAGTCCACACGAGATAACCCTGGCGACATCAAAAGTAGTTATTTTCTCAGATGTTAAAAAGCTCCGCCAGAAGACACTATACAACTGTTATTCACAGGCTGAGTTGTAATTTTCATGAGGAGTAAACTCATCTTCATGCGTAAAATCAGTGGGGTTCCCCTTTAAGTGAGAGAAAACATATGAAATGTATCTCCAAACACTACTGTACTTGACCCACGTTTGCTCCAACTGCAGAAGGACGACTGTGATACTCAGCAGTCAAACAATGAGTCAGACATGTGATGTAGCCCTAAGCCCAGTTGAGAAGGCCTGGCACCAAGTTCAGTTTCAATATGGCCGACATCTGCTGCTGTGGAGACAATTGAAACAATACAGTTAAATCAATCCAGACTGGGAGCGGGAAACAGAGATTCAGAGGGAGGGGGAAAAACAGAGAGGAGGCGTAGGAGAGGAGGGGAGGGAGGTCTTTTCATCTGTGTTGCGTTGGTAAATACTCCCATGTGCAATGAGAGATCCAATTATGTAGAACTTCTCTGAAATAAAGCGGCCTGCAGGGTCAAGGAGAAATTGT
This sequence comes from Maccullochella peelii, assembly GCA_002120245.1. Taxonomy (NCBI): domain Eukaryota; kingdom Metazoa; phylum Chordata; class Actinopteri; order Centrarchiformes; family Percichthyidae; genus Maccullochella; species Maccullochella peelii. The sequence continues at coordinate 201,753 of LKNJ01000389.1, read as the reverse complement.
CCCTGGAAAAAAAAAAAAATCCCAGAAACGAGGGAGGAAATAAAGGGACAATATTCAAGGGAGAACATGGAGAGGCTGAAGAAACACAGTTCCTGCTGTCTTCATCTTATTTTCTTTTCCCTCAGTCATTTAGTAAGTTTTACATATCCTTTACAAACCCAGGCTTTCATGTCCAACTTACAGTAGCTTGAAAAAAACTGCCATCCCACAGCAAGAGCCAGTTACAGTAACGTTTGTAAGGCGAGACCTCCAGGTGTGAGGTGATCGATAATGCGGCGCTGATATGAAAACGCTCGGCACAGCGGAATAATGATAAAACTGAAACACTGACAGAAACCGTAAGCTGTCATGTTTTCTGTGATGGATTGTTTACCGTAGGCGCCGCTGAGGTTGTTTTTCATAGTGGACAAGAATGGGCTGCAGCAAATGGCTCCTTCTGAAGGAAGAAAAACAACGAAATGATAAAAATGGAAAGGAGGGGAGAAGCTTAATTACTGGCACAAGCCAAAAAAAGATAAAAATTTACAGAAATACATGATGAAGCGCGACCCTGTTGCCTCCTAAACCGACCTACAGTAAAAGAGGCCCATGCTGTTGCTCTGTCATGCCAGAGTCAGGATTCTTGTGGTTTTTGTGGCCCCTGGCCCATCCAGAGGCCTCTGGCCTTCTCTGACAGGCCCCTTGTTTGTCCTCCGTGGTGCCAGCCGCCTGGTGAACACGCAGGCTGACTCGACACCGTCCTGCTCTGCATGAAGCAGGCAGAGGAAGCAGCGTCAGTCACCATAACTATGCATACACACGATGAATTCTTCTGGTGATCAGCTTTGTAGGGACTGAGTGTTTGAAAACAAGGGATACAAGATAAAAAACTTCTTCTGAACTGCATGTTGGATGGTCAAAAAACGTCCCTCTGTTCCGACTTCGGAATTTGAGTGCCTGCGTCCGACTGTTTTTGTGACTTTCCGATTCACCACATTCATACCCACTTGACGCCGTGATTGGCCAGCTGTGCGGAGGTGAGAAAGTACGCTGGGGTTTGAACTTGTCTCTCAAGCATTTGCTATGCAACCATTTCTGTCACAGTTTTGTCTTCCTACATGGCTGGCCAACAAGTTATTTTCTAGCATAACCTAGGCCTAACATTTCTGAAGAAATTGTAGGCGTGCTTGCACCCCGATACCTTCGCCCTACTGTGCTGTGTAACTGACCAGGTGGAGGTGCTGCTGGTAACTTGTTTGGTTCATCTTGATCCATGTAAGTCAGAGAAAAAGAGAACTGTTCCTCGTCGCCTTCTGGTTCATGAGTTACGAGCCAAAACGCAAAGTGCTTAACAAATGGCCACATGGCGGCACAATTGGTAACTTGCATGAATATATCAAACAGATGTCCAGGTGGCACCTTTGAACCAAGTATGAAACCTTTAATGAATTATAGTTTTCTGTAGTATTCTTTGTTTTACTGTTGTTCCACCTATTGGTGGAAAAATGGTAGTTGAAACAAATGTATGTCTTGTGTTTGTGTTCATCCAGATATGGCATACATCAAGTTTAATAAAGACTGGAGGAAATATAAAGGATCAGAAGGAAAAAAAAAAAAGAAAAGGTGTTTGTCAAATAACTCAAAATGTCGGAAAGTGTGGTCGAGGGCCAAGGCTCATGAGTTATTAGCCAAAAACTAAAAATTTGAGCCTTTTTATCGGCTCTGAGCAAAATTATATGGGAACTTTTGTACCAATCTTGTCTGTAGCATTTATTGTTTTTGAGATTTTAGACAAAATCTATCCACATTTTCTATTGATTCCTAAGCTTTTCTAAGTTAAACTACTAAAAGTCATAGCACACTGATCCCAAAGGGGATCACTGATTTAGTTTTTGATGGCATTTGATGGATTTTGATGGCACAAAATGCTCACACTGTTAAAACAGTTTTGGAAACATCTGTCCAACACGTCCTAATTTCACAATAAACATAGCAGAGATAGCAGATGTGGTCCCAGCTTTCATTCTGGTGCTCTATAACAATACGTCTTAATAGCATTTGTTCAACATAATAATGTTTGCAGGCAGCATTGCACCAGTTGGCAACTTGTAAACAAAGTATTAAAAAAGGAATAATCAATAAACAACAGTTCTGTTGAAGGTTGGCCACAAAGTCAGATATAGAGATTTCATTTTATTTCTGTCCAAGTGGTTTTCCCCTGGTGTGCGACAGGCAGCTGCATGCATCAAAGGCTCTGGCATGAGTCTGAGGAGAAGGAACAGAAAGCTGTGAAATGCTTCCTGACCATCCAGCTGCTCACAGGTGGCAGGACGATGACTGGAGAGCCGCCTCGCAAATCAGACACTTCACTGAGGATTGTGATGTCGCTGGGAGATGAAGTACTCCGAGAGAGCCAGAAGTGCATTTATCATCGCCATTTAAAGTCATGCCCTGCCTTTTGAATCAGTAGAACCTTATTTTGGACCTCGTTTTTAACCAGACAATCTTATTTATGGAAGGGCTTTAGGGAGATGGACGTTTAAAGTAATAAAAAGAACTTTTCATATAACTAACTGCCTGTTTTGACAGCTAGTGCCAGTTAATTAAGGTTTTAATGTTTGCATGCTGGGAAACATCTAATGCTGCACATAAAGTGATGAGATTTATGATCATGAAAGCTGTTTGTTATACGTAGATACAAGAGGCCACAGCATAGATTGTGCCTTTAAAGCTAAAATATAAAAGTTTAGAAGCTGTTCTGGAGCTTTCAATTGTATCAAATGATCTTCCTCGGCACATGGAGTTGCCTGGTTGTCGCTGAATTGTAGATGTTCAAATAAACACTTTAAGTACTTCTTGTCTATGTTGGCTCAAAAGCTGAGATCCTTTTTTTGAGATATTGTCCAAAATCAAGAGCGAACTTTCAATCCTATATTCACTAAAGTTGTTGCTGAATTGAAGACAAACATGAATGAATTACAATTATTATTTTAAATTCAGGGTTGCAACAGAGGCTAAACTCAACAAAACTGAGTTTTGAATGTTAAAATAGAGTTTATTACCTTAAACTAAGGATCTGGACTTTTAAGGAAACAAATAAGTCATCAGTTATTAGTGCTTTATTGAAAATATAAACTGATTGTTATTTGTTTGGTAGTTGTTGCCTCATGGTGATCAGGTGACAGTTTATTGACAGTGCAGCCATGTTGTATGTCATGCTATAAGCCACCTAAAAAGTAGCGTGATTGTAAAGTGTGTCTCACTTTTCTTGCCTGTGTTTTCCCAGAAACCTTCAAACCAATGTTCACCCAGACAAAATGTGTCTAATTATTATGCAGAATTAAAGTTTTATGCTCATTTATGCAAAACTTTCTAAGGGAATGTGAGCTCTGCTTTTGGTATTTGTGGGATTTTTATTTCTATGTTGGCGTTTAGACAAAAAGGTCAGGTTCAGCTTTGGGCCCCTCCCTCTGTGGACTGACAGGTGTATTTGACCTCTGCACTCACAGTTTCTCTTTCTAGCCCGGAGCAGGAGGGATTTTGACCCTTCATTGGATTTTCAGAGTGATGAAGAGTGATGAGGTCAACAGTGTTGGCTCCGCACAGGTGTTGTGTGGCCGGCATATTTATTTCACACCGCAGCAGTGCAGCTGCAAGACAGGCTTTGCTTATTATCATGTTGTGTTACTACGTTATTGGTCTTTAAACTTTTATCTGCAAGTTCAAGTCTCCTCTCTGGAGGTTGTCAAAAGGCATTCTGGGAGGAAATCACTTAATGATGCAGAAAAAGACCAGGCGAGCTAAGGGAAGCCAGTTATAACAAAAAACTTAACTGCTTAAATTCAGCAACTGGAAAACAGTTTTATGATATAAAACAGCGTAACTGAGCGATGTTTTTAAGAGACTTTATCAGGAATGGTGAACATGATGCAGATCAAGTGGTGGATTATTTTTAATTCTAATTTTTAAATTGACTGTAATTGATAATTATTCACTTTATTCTGAGATTCCAAAATGACTCCTCACTCAACCCAGACAAACAGTGTACATTGTGTGAAAGCACAAAGCCTCACAGTATCAAAAACTAACATCACTGCGACTACAGTTTCTTAATGGTAAAATAAAAATAGGCAAATTTTTACCACGTTTGTTCTAGTGATGGGAATTACGGCTCTTTGAAGGGAGCTGGATCTTATGGCTCCGTTCCTTTCCAAGAACTATTCAAAAGAACGGCTCACTGTTACTTTTTCCATTAGTTTTTTTTTTAGGGGGACGGTGGTTCCTAGGTTTAACTGTGATATCAAATTCAAACTTAGACATCCCACCAATATAATTTCATTTTACATGTGTGGACTAGTTTAGCAGCACTAAATGACTCGTATTGCCAGATCTAATGTCAATGATCTGCACTGTGAACATTACATTACATTTAGGTACAACAATAAGAAGAACGGCTCTCACCAAGTACGACTCAGTTCCCTTTGTTGGTACCAAAGAGCCGTTGAAAAGACTCGGATCGTTCACGAACGTAACATCCCTAGTTTGTTCCAAGTTACCTGTCAGAAGACGCCAGGATCATCACTGTAATGAAAAGGATCAGGGACCAATTTATTACGTCATTTTCAGGCTCGTGCACAAGAAGAGAGTGCTTGTTAAGGGGTTGAAATGTCTATAGGTAAGTGGAAAATGTGGTAGGTGTTTTTGCCTCGCAGCACTACAGCACCGAGACCTTTCCACCGTCCCAGCCCGCATTTCATCTGTTACTAATTTAGATGCTTCAGCGCAGAGACAAAATGCAATTTAATGGTAATTCATTACCGTTCACATCAATTGTCATAACATGTCTGTACAGAGTGAAAATTGTTCTTTGAGTTTTCAGCTACGAACACAAAGAGCAGCAGGAAGGCAGGTACACTCATGTTTGTGTTGTGGTGCCTTTGAGTGACGGGTAAATTGCTGGAGGGTCACATTTCAAAAACGTACCATCACGCCCCTCAACATTTGATCTTCTTTCTGTGTGTGTACGTGCCCGAGCCTGAAGACAGGAAAGGCATTAAGAGGATTTTTGATCCCAGTGATCTTTTTTCACAGTGCGGATTTGTTTGTTCAGGGATTTCCAAGCACACACAGAGGACAGAAGTCGAGGTTAAGTCATGCCATCACAGTTTCATTGACATAATTGCAAAAAAAATAAAAAAATGATGTAACACTAATACAACAGAAACTGAAAACAAACTTTAGAGCTTAAAAAACGTCTTGCCAAAGCCTTTAAAGCAGTTAAAAGATGAGCGTGGGAGCCAAAGTCAGACAATCTGCGCGAGTGAAGCGGTCAGGGCACGGAGGATTGATGGATTCTCAACGCAACGCCACAGATGTGCGCTGCAATTTTTCCATGAGCAAAGACAGATTTGCGGTGTGTGTGTGAAATAGAATTTGTCCCAGATTTTCTCTCTTCTTCTTCCTCCCTCTTTGCTCTCCTCTCTTCTCTGCGGGCTGGATGGAGGGAGCTTTGATGTGGCACTCTCTCAGTGTTGTGACCGCAGGCCCAAGAGGAACCAGATGCTCTTTGGACTGGCTTGTGGCAGAGAGACATATATATAAATAAAAAAAAGAGAGCGAGAGAGAGAGAGAGAGCGAGAGAGAGAGCGAGAGAGAGAGAGAGAGAGAGAGAGAAGATGGGTGCAGGGCTACAGGGGGGCTGCCTCCATGCCGGCCAAGTTTACTGTAAAAGTTTGCCGCACCAAAGCAGACAGAGCAACGTCTATAGAGTCTTGGTGGGGTAACAGTCAGACAGCAGAGGTTAACTAAGAATGTTCTCTCAATTACGGCTTGTGTAGACAAACAAAACAGCAGCTATTGTTGAAGGGTTTCATAGCAGGAAAACATCAAGTCATCAGCATACACGTGTGTTGTATATACTGTATTTGGGTTCAAGCCCTCAAGAACAGCAGGCTGAGAGCCTAGTGGACAGAGTTGAAATTGCATGTCACATGATGCACTTAGGCCCAGAAAGATACTGAGCCATCACAAATCTAAAAGCTAGCAAACATGGAATTCTTCTTTTTATTATCAAAACTTGAGCCTTTAAGTCCAGTAAAAGGGCAGAGTAATTATTGTATTATCTAATGTGCATACTCAAAAACAACCAAAAAACCTGATGGAACTATTTGCCGTACCCCTGAAAGGGTCTAACAACTAGGTTTTAACTGATGGTGCTTTTTGAAAGCTGATATTTTTATACTAACGCGGATAAAAGGCAACACTTTGTGATGGTATTCAGCATCATCTCTCCATTTTCACCAGACAAGTCTAAAAAAAGCTTCTAAAACAACATTTTGACCACCAACAATTTTAGCAGCTGCTGTTAACTGATAAAAGAAATCTCAAAAAAAGATATTGCTGAAATGAATGAAGCAAATTTTATTGTAGTATTTACTGACTGTTTTATGTATCTACTGTAATATCGACAGCGGACGAAGCGACTTACTGACGTTACATTCGTTTTTTCAGGAAATGGCGGGATATTGAGGCAGGATATGACAACAATAAAAAGCAGATAGCATGAAAAGCCGAGTCAGAATCACACGACTATGACATTTACAGTTTCAATGAAACAGTTTAAGCAACTCGTTAAAGTTAATTTGTGATCAAGTGTTGTATTTAACTGACTTTCTTTCTATTGACCTGCATCGTGTTCTTCTGCTTCACTTAGCAAGTTTCCTACATTTCCCAGAATGACTTGTGACAACACCCAAAGAACATGCCTGAACTTGCTCCTTTCAGCTGTGGGTTTTCTGTGTAGGTGGAGGGAGAGATGGTGGCAGTAAAAGCAAGACAGCAACAGGAGTTATTCTGGTCCCAAAAACAGGGGGAAAGAAATAAAAAAGTGTTGTGGCTGTTACACAAAATGCAGCATGTTTTGTTGTTGCTATACTGCAACAAGAGACTGCAGTCTATGGAGGAACTGGTCCATCCACCTCTTATGCAATGGAATTTCTAGAGAGGAGATGAACCCTGAAGTTTATGTGTTTAAAATTATTAAAAATAATTCTAATTTAAACTCCATTGTTTATTGTCATCTTATCTACATTTGGGCAGTTACCAGAATAAGAAAAGTACCACATAAAACAATAAAATAGACTCTTAAACGGTTGCTAAAAAGAAAGTTTTTCCGGGGTTGACTTTTCCTTTAAGGACACTTCAGCAGGCTGAATATTTGCTAACACAGCAGGTTTGTACTCCGGGTCCTGTGTTTGAAGGACAGTCTGTCTGACCACCAGGCCACCAACAACCACACCAGCATCAGCAGGATGACAGAACACAAGCTGAATCAAATCCGTCTCCCCCAACGACTCTCCATGACCGCTCGTACTGTACCATTACACAAACCTCATAATAGTTTTGATTTATGACCCTCATGTGACACTGTAGAGTCTGGCAGGAAGCCTACGCAGCTCCGTCTTTGGGCTTCGACCACAAAAAACATAAAGGCGTACATTCAGAATTTCCCTCGAGTTGCCGGTGGACGTCAATGTAGCTGAGAAGACAATGAAAAGCTGCAGACGGTGAAATGAATCTGACGTCTTTAAAATGATGCGTTCCCATCTCTGTCTGAGCAAAGTCAGTCTCTCAACCATCTTTCCCTCCCTTCTTCATTTGCTTCCCCTCTCTATTTCTTTCTTTATTCTTCTCTCTGTGAGGCGAACGCAACATGAAGTGTTTATCTTATATGTCAAATAACTGTTTATGCAGTAAACCAAAGCAGGGCCATACAATCGCAGGGTAACGGACACTAGATGCTAAGTACAATGGAATGATCCGACTGTTTTGATTGGCGGGCAATCAAACCCAGCAGAGAATAAACAGAAACAACTAAGAGCTGATTTTGTTTATTAAAAATGAAGACAAATACGGCGAGAGAGCAGTTTGGGGAGTGACGGTGTTTGAGCATGCTGCCGGGGGAATTTCATGAGGTTTTAAATGAGCTGCAGGATCAGAATCACTTTAATCGTCAAGCGCAATAAACACAGCAGAGTTTGTATTGTTGACGTTGGTGCAGAGGCGTATTGACAACTTAGAAATTTACAAGACAACCTGACTTACTGGTACAAAGACCACATGACAGAGTGTAGGACGTGGGGAGAGAGAGGGGAGCGACATGCAGCAAATGTCCCTGGCCAGAACCAAACTGTGGATGTTGTGATGATATGCGTCTTAACCACTAGGCTACCAAGAACCACACATTTTCTAGATGTAATGATTTTACTCAATTAAAATGATGGACAAATTTTAAGAGAATTGAAATTGACATTTTGGCCAAATAAAATGTGAATTAGTGCATGTTTCAATTACATTTAATGAGATTACATGATTAATAAAACTGAAATTTCATTGCAGTTTTCAATCCAAGATGGAATTTGTGTTGTTTTAAAGAATTAATTTGTCTCCTTTTATCCACGTGTACCATGCTGTGTTTTTATCATGGTGATAGAGAAAGGCAATAACATATAACAAGGCCGTCTAGACTTGAACCCGGGATGTTGCAGTTACATACACTCCTGACACCTTTGCTCTTTTTATTCTTTAATGTTTGGGCTTTCCGGTGAAATGTAGGCAGGTTACGGTGAGTGGCATCATGACTTATTTGTCTACAGTACAAGAACAGAGGCAGGCACCGAGATACCAAGGTGTATTTGACTAATCTTTCTGTTAGTCTTTCTCATTTTTGATATTTTGACTTTTTCACTAAGGTTTGCAAATTAAATTAAAAATGCAGCTAAAAACTGATGGATGGAACCAACCTTCTGTGTCTCTAATTGTAGTGTTCGAGCATAAGAAGACTACTTTTAAATAATTTAAAGAGCATTTGTAAAAAGTGCAGTCTAGCCCTATGAAGACTAGAATTATGCTTCTACAAAGATACATATAAATGTCTCTGTGGACGTACGCAAAGAAGGCTGTTGTGGGTAACCGTAGCTCACAGAGGTGCAGACGCGTGCGCCTCCCAAATGCATGCAACATGTCGTGCAGACTTGAGCATTAAGCAAGCTGACTGGTTATTACAACTCCCATCAGGAGCTGGGTTTAAAATGGAAAAGAAAAAACATGTATATGTTTGTTTAAATTAGTAGAAAAGAAGCAGCCGGGCCAACGACCCCCTTGCACATTTGCCTTTTGTGTAGCCCAGAGAAGTGTTTCTAGCAAGTTAGCCTAGCTGACCTTTCATGTTCAGCTAGACACACGTGCCTATAGCTATCTAAGTGCTCAAGCTTCAAGAGAGGTTTACTGTCAGTGTCTCTCACAACAAAATTGCAGAGTTTGAGTTGAAAAATAAATTCATATTATCATTTAGAGTGTGACCACAGTTCCTGTTGGCTCTTCAACCTTGCCTGGTAACCAACATGTCCCTGTGAAGAGCGGCTCTTTGGCTCCACTCACTGATATTTATCTCATCCAATAAAATGTTTCCTGCCTCAGACAACTCATTGTGTTTCCAAACCTACAAGATGCTGGTTTGAGAGTTTTAAAATGCAGATTTTTTTTTCCCAGTGAGTGTTGAGTCAGACGAAAGTCGTTGACAGAAAAACTCCAAAACTATGCTAGTGGTTTATTTTATGTGGAAAAGTGGTGCCAATTTAAGGATCCTCTTTGGTTTCCTTCTTAAAGATCAAAGGATCCGGGCTAATCTATTTGACTGGGCCCTGCTGTCTCCACGACAACAAGATCACAGACAGGAAGCCTGTCCTTCCCTCACCGGCCCTTGTCATCAACAATGCAACCACTCAGCAGTGTCTGACTCTCCCATAAGTCACTGTGTGTGTATGTTCATGCATGCCTGTTTGCATTTTTGGGTGAATGTGTGTGTAATTCAACTCCACAAAGCACAAAACCTTCCTCATTTTTCCTGCTCGGTGTGTGTGTGTGTGTTTTGCATGAGGGCATGAGGGTTTGTGGAAATCTTTTTTGCTTTTTGAGTGATACGCAATCTCTGCTATCCTTCTTTTTATCTTCAGGTGCGTGTGTGTGTGTGTGTGTGTGTGTGTGTGTGTGTTATGTAAGTGAGAGAGTGCTGAGTTCTGCTTCAGTGACCCAGAAAACATCTTTAAATGCTGCGTTCTCAGGTCACTGTGGAGCCCCCTGTGTTTGCCCAACACATGATTAGGAACTAAGCCTAAGCTTTTATCTTCGGCTCAGAGAAGAGGCAAAGCATTACCACATTTTATTCACATAGTCCTTCTCTTGGAAGTGTGTTTGTATGTACTTGTATTTTTTATACATATTCTGTGTGTGTTTATATCTTTTAAGTCGCAAAAACAAAAACCACACCAATCTAAAGGGTTCAATATGCTTAAAGTGAACTTGTCTGGTCTGAACACATTTAAAGTCAAGAGTGTTTATGCCTGTTCTGAATGGTAACACTCAAAGGCAGGGCAAAAAGCTTACTCTCACTGGGAGCCAGAGTTCCAGGTTCTGTTTCAGATGTTAAGAAAAACCTCATTCAAAATCACATTGACTATTTCAATAATGCAATTAACTAAAAATCCAGCCTTGAAACATAATTTTACTCAACAGTATGCCGTGTGGTTCACTACGTATATCTAGATAAGGACAGTGTTCTTTTTAAAAAATGATTTCTTATCTTTGTATAATCAATATTTCTGTTTATAGTGGCCTTTATCGAACACCACTTCCCATAAGCCCTAGAGCATCACAGGTGTAACATCACGGCTCGACAAAAGAGGTGAGTCCATGTGCGAGTCGAGGCGTCGCAGTTAGCACAGACATGTTTGTAATAACAGTAATTACAGCTAGAAAACTGGAAAAATGATTGTTGTATGAATAGTGTTGGTGAATATTATGGATATGAACAAAGCCAAGTTGCGATGACGGAAGTACCTGCTCTGCTGCACTAAACGAAAAGTAACAGAAGTAGCTGTGTGGAGAACGAAAGAAGAGAAATCTAAGTTTAAACCCTGCATCACTTTCACATCTCCTGGCAAATTGCTGCATAAAATGGCCGTGGATTGTAGGTTTCGGAAAGTTGAGAATATTGTCCCTTGGGAGGTGTGGGAGGTGGGGGTTACAGACCCCATCTGATGATCCGACAAGCAGTTTGTTAGAAGCATTTTCTCAAGTCTATCTTAATACAATACTCACGCCATACGCTGAGAGAGTTATTAGTCACTGTAATCATTCATCTTCTCCATACTGGCCAGGAAGAGATGCCCCTGCGCTGCGACTACACTGTAAGAAATGGGGGACAAAATCCACAGTCCTTGTTTGTAACTTTAGCCAAAGCCGAGATGAGACTTCAGCAGAGTGAGTTAGTCCAATTGAGTAGGTATCTTTGTCCTGGTAGTTGTTATGCCCGATGTTTAGTCTGAGCAATGCGACTACCAGAACTTCGTTGCAGGTCACATATAATGACTTTTGTACTAAAAAGACCCTAACTTTGGAAGATACCCACTCAAATTGAGTGAAACACAGGCAAGCTCTATTTCTGGAAGTAGAGTTGGCTGGTGAACTAAAACTCGTTGAACAGATTCAAATTTAAACTGGATGGGAAGCTTCGTTAGTTATCTACCCAAAAGTTTCCAAAGATCTAACCTTATCTGCTCAACCAAAGATTTTGTGCTCCTTAAGTTACCAGTGGAGCTGTGAGCACAATGTGCAGGTCATCACTTCACTCTCCTCCCGACCATTGCCTGACGAGAACAGTGTGTGTGTTTGTGTGTATGTGTGTGTCACAGACTTTTTGTCATCTTCAGATTGTTTCAAGCTGAATGTGAACAATATGATTTGGATGCCTGGAGGCCTTTATGGGCTCAGGGAATGTGTGGAGTCTGTGTCCCATTAAGAATCTGTAATAATCTTATGATTGAAAGATGGAATGAGGCTGTGAAAGCTGGAGGGATCAGCTGCAGTACGTTAGGAGTTAAAGCCTGACAGGTCTCGCTATTCTGGGTTCAAGAAGAATATTCCATGGTGTCCAACTTACTGGATTTGTTTCCCTCTCCACTCCATCTTGTTTGCATAACATCAAGGGCTGGGTAAATTGAAAAGATAATCCCCATTCTTTTATGCGTTATTGTGGGGTATGTGGTGCTTTGTGCATTGAACACTGAATGTCAAGCAGAAGCAGTGAGTGTGTGTTGAGGACATAAAATATGGGCCCCATTTGTGAACTGGATTCACAAATAGTTTTTACGGCTTGTTGTTTGAGCCTTTTTTTAAGTACAAGGTGGTTTTAATTTGCCCATAAGTACATAAACATTTGGCATACTTTATAAAAGGTTTATAAGTTGGTAGGAATGGCTTTAAAAATGGTTATTGGTGGTAATAGGTAATGGTATTGTGCTTTACAGATCACCAAAAGTCATTCATAAAAACAACATTTGGGTTGCCAGGTTGTAATAAAATCCGTTTGGCTGCTATATCCCACTTTAGAATAATTAGCACTATCTTTTTAGTCACTTTCACACTTCATGCTAGCACTAATTCTTCTTGATGATATATTAGAAAGTGAGTCATGATCCTATGTTATTGACTTGTGTACATTTATAACTACAAACTTGATTGCTTATTATAACATGAGAAACTCATGACCCTGCACTGGAAACATCATTGGTTGTTTTCAACTGACGGATTCAAGGATGTGTTTACTGTTTTGGTGCAATCTGGTTGGCTCCAGCAGTCTCGCGGGTCAGCGTAAAGTCACATAGTCGGCCAACAGTGATGCTCTTTGTTTGGGGATGGAGAAGTGATTATTCTAGCTATGCACCATCACTGTGTTTTGTACAACATTACACTACAAGACTACAAACTGTAGCATTACTCCCATACACTGGTCATAGTTTGAATCACTCTGCTCAATATTTATTTATTTATTATCCATTTCGGAGCTGTGACAACACGAGAACGAGAACAGGAACTGAGCGGGCCCCGCCAACCATGCAGTCAAGTGGGCAACACTGTTAGTTAGCTGGAACAGCCAGAAGGATTATCGTAATTATATCCTGTAGACCTAACAACAAATTTTACCAGTACTACCTGTGCTGTGACATATGACATCACCTGCAACACCTGTGGGCTAACACCACATCAGCAAAACGGTAAGGACACTGGACAACAGACTGAATGAACACAGACAACATCAGCTGTCTGCAAACATCAGACCAAGTCCCATCACAGTATCGACTGGGGAAAGGGTAAAGGTCATCAACCAGAAGTCAGTGAACGGCCAGTGAAACATCAAAGGAGTCAAAAATGGTACCAGTTTAGCCAATCAAAAGAATGCAGACTTATAACTGTCCTGGTAAACTTTAGCATTTGCTTTCTGAAATATGAAAATATGATCTGCACAACATGTTGAGGTTTCCTTCAGCAAGCCTAACATTGCCCGCCCATCAGGGAGTCCAGATGTGATTCCCTCACCGTCACCATCTAAAGTGAAATATTGAGTAAAGTCTCAACGTCACTTTAGGAGACACTGATTAAGAGAAGTGCCTCAGAGCCTCGGACTTGAGTTTATTAATGGCCAGGCCGAAGTGTTGTATGACTCTTGCAGCCATTAGAAACCTGCAGAGGATTTGTCACAGAGCCTGAAACCCTCTCATTCCTCCCCTCCTCCTCTCCAACCCGCACTGTTTCAAACACTTCATTACTGATGAGTTGCGAGGCAATGGATTTTCAAACATTTCACTGACTCCATCTCTTGGCAGGGCCAGTTTTTTTGTGTCTGGTCCCTCCAGCAGGTTGGAAACAGATGGGAGGAGTGACCGAGGAAAATGTCAGACAATATCTAAACTATCTCGAACACTTGCCTCATGATCTGTCAGAGTGGCTGCGATCTTGAGTTTGTAAATGAACAGCGCAGCTGCAGATTTTACACTCCAAAATACTTTTACCACATACCACCACCATCTCTTAATAATTTGTCATTTTTTCAGTGCAATTCTTTTTACTGTCTCACTTCTATAAATGATTTAATCTAATTTTTGAAGGAAAACTGTGTGTATTCTGGTTTAAAACAACTAAGGTCATTCAGATTAATGCTTATCCAGCTCTGTTAACCCACATAATTATTACTGTAAAGCAAAAACAATCCTATCACAATTCTTCTATTTACCGTTATTAATAGAGGGCTCCTCAAAAGTAGTGGGCAACAGCAGAAAATCCCTTTTGGCTGCTTTAGATGGACGCAGTCATGTTTTCATCAGGTTTTATGGAGAACTGCTGTTATTATTTTTATGCAGCGTTTCATCATTATCCCTCGCTTTTTTGCCCTTTAATTTATGAGGCCTATCCAGTACCATGCAGGCAGATAAAGACATAACAGCTTGGTGCTTTGCATTGATTTTTTTCTCTATTTTTTTTGTTGCATGCAGTTTGTTGCACAGCGCAGGAAAAGGAACACATTCTGTGACACATATGCTAGTGGATTAAGCCAAGTAATTCATCATTTCTAAACATTTGGTTTCCATTTTATAAATGCATATCAGATTTATGTAAAAGGACAAATGAGTCCCCGACATTTGTGAACAGTGACTCTTTCTCCAAGCCAAGCTCGTTTTTTTTTTTCTTGCATGCATTCTTTGTGAATTAAGAACACAGTGCAATATGGGGCGTCTGTTTATGTTTTAGACATTTTCCTTTATATTTATTTGCTGAGCTGCAACCTGTGCTCATTATACTGTCCTACACTCACATTAATCACAAGTAAAATTCATGTAGATTTTCAACTTTCATCAAAAATGTTCTTAAAAATGTCATATAATGAGCACAAACTCTGAAATACAGCTTATATGTACACTATTTTGTGGATATGAACAAAGTGAAAGGGATGCTCCTCCACTAGGACAGGATTGTTTGACGATAGCATGAACTGAAGAAGCCATTTTCCCCGTTTCATCACATTAAACACTTTGCTGAACCATCTGATTAAGGTTAGAGGAAAATCTGTTTTTAAAAGGATCCTCACAAGTCAGGATCTACACCTGATAAGAGTTAAATGTACATGTAGGATACACACTAATACTCTAATATACTGCAAGTGTTTTCTGCTTCAGTGTCACTATCAGTGTTGATAAGGGTTAAAATAAAAATATATTGCTTTGTGGCTGATTGAGGAGGCCCTGGAGGGAGGTGACAGCCTTGCGTGTTTCATGTCTTGAGGTTGTAAAAAGCTTGTTTACATTAACATAAAGTATATCTTGAGATTTACGGACATGATAAAGATTATTAATGGGTGGTTCCTTAAGCTGTTGTTTGATTAAGGCAAACTCCTTAAAGTTTTTTAAGCCTGATTCTTGCGTCGCACAGCTGTTTTTTATGGCATTTATCCAAACGGGGATTTTTTAAAAGTTGAATGTAATTAATAATTAACAATCTTGAGAAAAAGAACCCCCAGTTGCAGCACAGCTATGTCCTACTGTTGCTTACTACTGATATACAGTACGTATCGTATAGCATCATACAGTGTTGTCATTTCAGAGTACTACAAATTAATGGATCACAAAAACTGGATTGAGATAGGTTCACATTAAATGTAGTCTCCTTTCTTTTTCATTAAAAAGATATGAGAGCTCAAAGAGAGGTATATTTAGGAGCCTGTTGGCGTGATTGATAAGAATCTCATCACATTCAGCCTCCTATGAGCTAAGCTGTATTTCATCCAAGAAATATTGGAGTGCTCCTTGACCATTAACATCACTGGAGACATCCTATTCACTGTTCTTTATATACTCTACTGAACGGGTTTCTCTTTTGCACAGCCTGCAGCCCCCCAGGCCTGTGGAAACACACCCTGACTGCTGCACCGGTGCACATACTGACCAGAAGTTGGACCTGTCATCATGCTGTATTTCAGGGGTGTTTGACGTCAACATGTGTGGTGTTCTTCCATAAAAGAAGAGGCACATGAAATGATTAATCTGAGGCAAGAGGCATGTATAGGTCTGGCTCCACCAAGGCCAAAGTACACTTGAAAGGTTTATATTTAAAAATATAGAACAAAACTGATTCCCACTTGTAATTCCCAAAATAAAACTTTTCTGCCTACAATAGTGCTGATATTATGTGAGCAAAAGTCCATACAGTGGAGGTGGTGGCTTTACAGGAGATATAAAAACTAAGTAAAAGGACTTTACTTTAAGCCGCTAAACCTTTTGCAAACAATCCTGAAAATAGTCAGAAGATTGTAAAGTAAGGACAAGCACTGGTATCTATTCTTAGTATTAAATCATGTATTATTGACTGGTTAATACACAGATTCATTTTAGTACAGCTTGAAGGCCCAGCGTGCATGTTTGGAGGTGGTGAGGTTTGGGTTTTAAAGGCCAAATCAGATACTGAGCGACAGAGCAATCTGTATGAGCTCAAAGGCACACTCTCAGCATTCCTCATTCTGGGGTAGACCACCCAAAAAGACCCCCACGCCACCTCCCCCCCGCCCCCTCCACTCCCAGCTCACCCAACCCTCCCCTCTGTCTCGGGTTACAAGGCATCGCTGGTCTCCAAAAGAAATTGTCACAAAAAAGGAACTTGAACTTCAAAAGGCGACTAATCTGAAGTAGCCCGAGTTAATCGTGTGCATCTGTTCCACAGCTCTGAGGCTTCTGACCCGCAGGAGACTCGCTCTGCCGGCTGCTTCACCATGCACCAAGCACCGAAACACTAACCCAAAGACTGTTAAAATTATCCCTACTGAGTGTTTGGATGAAGAGCCTCTCCAAAAAGATTTTTCGAGAGTTATTAAGTTAATGTCATGACCTCAGTAGAGTATTTCATTTTAACCCAGATGAACGATTTGCAAAAGTCAGACATGAAGGAGGAAAATCAGACCTAAGCTCTTATTTTGAAATATGCCAAATTATTTCATTTTTACTTTTCTAATCTTGATGTGTTCCAAACTGTAGCTCTGTCCGTTGGACACAAAGTTATTTACCAGTTCCAACTTGAAGCTGCACTAAGTATAATACAATAGTTTTATATTAACAATAGACACTTGTACTGATGAACCCACAGAGATTTATTACCTGACCCTGCAGTTCAACCCAAGAGTACAGAGCATTTTGGCATCTTTCAGCTCATTGTTTTGGTTTTACTGGTCGCGACGTTACTGTTTTGGTTTAGGCAGTTGTTTTCATCGAATAAGCTCTATAAACCCACTGTACTTTACCTGCACATCACCAAATGGTAGACAGACAAAGTTAGCCACTAGCTGGTGAGCACAGCGGAGCATTTAGCAGCTAAAGAGCCGGATATTTCTTTCAGGAGCTAATGGAGACAAAAATAAGCTAAAAGGAGCGCAAATATTGGACTTGAATTCTGCAGGTGGCCAGAAACACGACTCCAAATAAATGCCAATGCTGCTCCATGTCTGTTGAATGTGTAAATAGATAACCGTTGATCATTTTCATATCAACTTTATAAGGTGATAATATTTTAATGCTGTGTTTACAGCCCCCAAGCAGCCCAAACAATTCATTTACTACTGCTTTAAGTTGTAATGCATCTACAGAGTTCATACTACAAAGTCAAACTTGCAGGTGACAAGGTCAATGCATTTGTATATACACAACCACACACACAAACTTAAACAAAGTCAGGCCTGAAATGATTCACTTCCTAATAACTTAATCTTGGCAAACAAAGTTTGCATAAAGCCAGACCGCACACACTCTTTTTGGCTGCCAAATATTCCAGATCTGATGAGATCTGTCCTGATACTGCTTTTTCTTCAGGCAGATGCTAAACAAGGGCCCAGATGTTTCTTTTTACACAGTATTGGGCAGGTAGACTTTACAATATGTTGCTACGCCGAAAGACACTCAGAACTAACTAACAAAAAACAAAAAGACAACAATGTCAGTGTTCATGTCCACTGCCTTTATGACTTTTTCAGATAACAGAGGCAATTAAGAATAAAAGTTTATTCTTGACCTCGACTAAACAATCCCAACTTAAGTCCACTTACTAGCTTTTTCCCGACCTTTCGTCCATATCATAGGGTCTTTATCTGCGAATTAAGTTCTCAGTTGTCATTGAGATGGATCTGTTATGCTCGTTATGATTTTATCCATAGTACTTACAGAGCTTTTTTCCCATTTGCTGATGATTGCATGATATCAATGAAAGCCCCAGGAAAGAAACTAGTAGAAATTCTAAAAAGTTCTAAAAGTGCTATGTTACTGAACTTGCATGTCAACAGACCCATCTCCATGACACTGAGCAAATTAATCTGCAGATAGAAGAAGAAGACCATGTGACAGGGGTGAAAGCTACAGTAAAAGCTAGTGAGTGGACCTTGAGTTGGGATTGTTTTGGCAAAGCACAACCAATGTAAAACATGTTTTAAAAACTACAGAAAAATCCTGTGTACAGTACAGTTCATTCTTTAATTTGAAAACAGCAGTCTCATATAATGGTCCATTTAGTAGCTGTTCTGGAGCTTTCAACATCACAGATTATATGGTATGATTAGAAAAACTGGAAATATGAAGATCAACAATTCTATATCAACGGAGTAAACGCCATCCGATGTTCAGAATCATGTGATCTGATCAAAAGCTCCAGAACAGCTTCTAAATGGACCTTGATTGCTTTGTCCACCAGGGTTAAAAACTACTGCTGATGCATCATTCCTGTCTCCATTTTGTTTTTCTGTGATGCTGTTTTATCTTATGTCTATGCAAAACAGCCAAATGAAGACAGTGTGAAAATATTTTCTTTGTACTTACAATCTTTTGGAAAGGTCCGCAGCAAAAAGCAGATTTTGGTATTAGTCCCTCAGCATCAAACAGCAAGCGCGTCTTTAAAGACTTTAAAGACATTTTGTAATGAACCTGCAACACCTGCACAGGGAGAAATCAATTGTAGAAGACAGAATTACTGTAATGCAATGCAGCCACAAGACATGTGGTGTTTTGAGTTCCTCCAGCATGACTTGATTGGAAAACCTCTCAAAACACCTGAAGCCCACAGCTGAATGGAGTGAATATTGGCAAAATGCATTCTGGGAAATGTAGGATATTCACTAACTCAAATAGAAGGAAACGCAGCAGGTTTGGGGAAAGTGTGTCCAACAGAAAGCTCATCAGAGAACGACTGCTAAAATGTATTTAACACAGATTGAAGTCTAACAATGTTAAGAAGATATATATAAAGTTTAATAAAATGTCTTTTTGTCATATTAAATATCTACTGAATTGTTTTTTTTCTATTAGCTTGTGTTGCTTTGTAGATCATTTTAGAAACTGCATGCAAATAACAAGTGTTAACAAAATATTTTGCCTCACAAATGTATATATTTTTTATGTATTTCTTTCCCTGACCATTGTATTATTGGCACTGGAGGTGTCTTATGTATTTTGTATTATCAGAGAACATTTTGAGTACAGATTTGAGTACAAATTTTAACCTCTTGAACCCTTGAATAGCTACAAACCCATGTTGTGTGACCAAACATTGTTCTAACCCCCGGAAATTAAGCTTATATTCTAGTGGAGATCGCAAAGTTTCCAAAGATACCAAATATGTCATGACTAAATTACAGGATATGTGCATAAAATGATGCACGAGACGTTTGGTGCAGCCATAAAAACACTTCTAAAGTGAAATATGCCAAAAGTGTTGGAACCAGCAGACATTACAGTGTGTTTTCAAAATTTTAAACTACTTAAGGGAAACTTTAAGGGGGGAAATTAGGAATCAATAGGTTATGCATTCGGACTACAGGATCCTTTGCCTTGTATGTTATTAACAATATGGAAACATCCTTGTTTAGCTATATGCATGTATCTCCGTACCAATACCACCAGGACAAATTCTTTCATATTTATTTTACCTGCCGATCTTATTCCGACTCTGGTTGCCTTTTGAAGTTTAAAGGCTCAGAAAAGTCTTTTTTTTGGTCAGCAGATGTTTTCCAGCTCTGCACTGGATCGACCCGTCTGCGATCATGCAATATGTCACACAGGAGCCAGACGTCACTGACATCAGTAAAGGCAATGTTAGATTTCTCTCCATTTGGGAGTAATGACAGACCCCCAACCAAACTGTCTGCATTCCTCGCTGTGGGACCAAGGCAGAAAAAAACACCGCCTATCACATTTCATCCTCAGCACCACCTTTGCCAAGCAGATAGCAACTCCAGCAACATGTGGCCTGCCCTTGAAGTCTACCCAAAGCCACATGTGTGAATCCCCCATACCCTCACACACACACACACACATGCATACACAGGCAACCTGCTGTCGTTGGAGTGGGGTGATTAGTGATTAGGGGGGAAGCCAAAATCAAAGGAACAAATCTTGAAAATTAAAGGACTTGCAGAACAGCCATCTTTTCCTCTCTCAGGCAGGAATGCTTCTCATTAGACGGCTGCCTCAATGCGAACCAGCAACCCGCAGATGCAGATTGGAGTGGGCGTTCTCTTTTTCGAAGCCTCTTTCAGAAAAATTAAACAAAAAAAAAAAGAAAAAGAAGAAGGGCTCAAACCCTTAATGTTTTCAGTGTGTGTGAATGGGTTTAGATCTGAATGTAACAGGATGTGTTACAGGATTTAAACCAACTTTATCGTTTTTGCACAGTGAGGGCAAGATGCAGATGAATATAATCAATCAATTAAAGGGTTAGTACACCTAAATCACTAAAACAAAAACCCATATACTTTCACTTAACATTAGTGGTTTCCAGCCATGCAAATAGTTTTGGTTTTATCTGCCAAAGTTTTGAGACATCTCTAAAACTTCTGCAGCCATTCAGATACAGTGGAGGTGAAAGGAATAAATGTCAAAAAGCTGTGAAAAATAATGTGTCTTTCCAGTGACAAAGTCCAACTTAAGGCCCCACACACTGAGCAATATTGAGCTGTCCCAGACAGAAGTACAATCATAAGAAAAATGTGGTGAAATCTTTGGTTGTCAATCCATAAAAGTACTTAACAAGATTGTGGCCAATTTAGAGCTTTGCATCAAAGACAGCCTGCTACAAAATTCTGAAAACATCTGAAACTTAGGACACAATTTTCACAGTGTAACTGCTGCTACTCCATGTCTACAAACCAACCAATTGGAGTACAAAATAAAATGACACAGAATGCATTTGCAGTGCCATTTTTGAAGAATAAAAAAGCTGTCAGGGCCAAAGCTAGCTTCTTTGTTTTTCTACATTTTCAAACCAAGAGAGCGCCACAGATGGATGACATAAGTTGATGACATGTCTCTGCTTGTGCTTTTTTCCCCCGCAGCGCTTCGATTCCCCAGACATTCATCACACAATGTGACATATTTCAAAATTGATCTCATACAGGCTGACACAGACTGTGACCAAGATTTTATTAGACCCATCTTGTACCGTGTGACATGCAGTGAATGTGCAGAATTGCTGTCACAGTTTTCATAGGGACTTTTTCTTTGGTAGAAAGCAGGCCTTCCCACATAAAAACAAGATGGATATCTCAAAACCTCAGTATCTAAAACAAAAAGCATCTGCTTGACGAGACACCACTGGGGTTAAGAGTTGCATTTTTCTACTTTTTGTAATTTGCATGAACTGATCTTTTAAAAGGCCTGTAAGAAGATATGGATATAAAAAACCTTCAGCTTATTATTATTATAATATATCTTTTTAAGTTTTATACTGAGTTCAGCTCAATAAAGTTTCCAATAAAGGTTAAATCAGCAGTTGTTACTGGAAGCAACAGATTCAAATTCAACAAATTCAGTGATAGTGATTACAAATCAGAAAAAAAGGTGAGACAGTTAGGCCAAAGGTATTGTAAAAATGAATTGCCTTGGTAACAAACCGGATTGGACAGTGAAAGATCAATGTCAAGTCACTATAGGAAGTGCAACAGTAAGAGAGTCCACAAGAGTAAAAGTACAAAGAGTAAAAAATACATACCAGTCAGCCCAACAGTAAATTAAAATGTTGTATTAGTAGCACATTAGCCTCAAACAGCTAGCATAATAGCTAGCGTGGTTAGCAGTAAACTGATTGAAGAAATTAACAAATCAACAATCATCACAATACAGTTAAAGAGCACCTACAGATAATGATCCGACAAGAGTATTTAGTAAGTACATAAAACATAGCTGTACATGTTTGCTTGGTCACAGATTTTCCAAAATGGCGGATGTAACAATGTCAGTTAAACTGCTATGGAACTTTGCCAGCAGTGGTTGCTACTAGCAACAGAATGTTCAACTGAAACCCAACTGCTGGTGTCAGAATACAGCTAATGGACAGTAGGTTGACGAAAGAGCTAATAAATAATAATTGATAACATAATTAATCATTAACTAGTTCGCTTTGGTTGTAATGACCAGCCTTTCCTTGTGACAGGAACAAATTTGTCAGTGTCTAAGTTAAAAAGATAAAGTGCATTCCTCTCTGGAGTGGCATTTTCCTTTACCTTACCATGGGAAAAAACAATAGTCTCACATCTGAACATCTGAAGGTGGAGAGTCATAAAGTCATAAATCACATCCCTTCCCCCGTCCTCTTCATCCCTCTGTGTCCATGGCATGATGGATATGAAACACTTGAGATCACGTGTTTATGTTTAAAGTGAGTCAGATATTAGATCCGCTGCCCAACACCTATGCACATGTTTAACTTATGTGAGTGTGCATTTGTGTCTTTGTGTGTGGAAGGCGGCGGTGATGGGTGGGCAGGAAGTCCACGCACAAAATATATCCACTTTCTTTCACCACTTGCCTAGAGTTTTGAGCCCTTAACTCGCATCCACTTTATCGAGCTGGTGAATTATTCACCGCGGGAGCCATTCATTCATCCGAGTTTATTTAACCTTTCAGAAAGCCTGCTCAACAGCCAACAGGCTCGTGTCATAGGTGTGTGTACTCTACAGGGAAAGGCATGCGCTAAGTGAGTGTGTGTATAGAATTAAGAGTCAGCGCCATTTCCTGTTTACATTCACACGCTCCACTCCCATAAGCCGTTACAGGTTTGTAGTCGGGTATAAGTCAAACTAATGTCCCCTCGCTTCTTTCTTGTTGATCTTAAGCAGCATTATCTTTAGCTTTAGTGTCTCGCAGATGTGTAGAGAAATAGGTCACGACTCTTGAGCACATGGCACCCCATTTTAGCCTCTTGTAATGTTATCGTCATCGTCACTCCACCTGTTCCCTGCATAGTGCGTCCATTTTGTGCCGAAACAGCAACTGTTGGGCTGGAGGGGGTAGAAATCCCTCTGAAAGCGGCCTGCCGACCTTCTCCCTATGAGGTGTTTATGGCAGCAGGTTGAATTTTAGGCACTTGAGCTATGTGACCCCCCCTGATTCCACACTCGAACGTAAAAACAGTCCCTTCATTCCTCGCCCGGAGCCCCTACCGTTGCTAAGCCACGGTTTGAAATTTTAGATTGTGGGAATAAGGCAGAGAAATGTCCACCTTTCATCCCCGTTTGAGTCTTTAAGTGTAAAGAACTCAAAGGCACTTCTGGTCTGATGGTGATAAACGTGGCTTCAGATGATTTCCCAGGAAGTATGTGCACGTAACAACTGCTCATATCTTTCCACTACTCTCTTTGTTCTATTTCAATCATTCAGCGGGCTGGCAGGCGCTACCTGGAAAATTAAGAGATTTCCTTTGAAAACGTCAGCCACAACATTGGTCTGATTGAATAACCGCTTAAACCGCCTCTACTAAACCACCACATTACATTATGTCGGGTGGTTGTCGCCAGATAGTGAGTTCAAAACCTTTGGCTGCGGTGCTGTTGACCACTTATGATGGCTTTAAGACAAGGCCTCCACTGTTCATGGATGAGAGCAGACTGAGGACGCTACAGCTGCTGATATCGCCGGCTCTGGGCTGATTAGAGTCATGTGTGACAGGATGAAAGCAGATGCATTGAGGGTGAAGTGGTAATCTCTGGATTCGTGTTGCTTCGATTTTGGTGACATCTGTGGCGCTAAGCGGTCATTGCTGTGGTGTTTTTTCACCACACTTCAGAGCAATCACTCAAACAGAGACTTTTTATTCCTGTGAAGATTAAATGTTTTTGGTGTTGACAGGGAAAGTATGGCAATGTCTAATGTCCTTTAATCTCTTGGTTTGTATCTACAGACAGTAGATGAAAACTGCCATCTGCATGTCATCTTTGAGCAACAGGTGCCATGTAAAACCAGGTGCATTATGGACAATCAAAAAACCTCAACCTTTAAAGCTGCACTACATCAATATTTTCTATTTCAAATAGATGCTAATGATGCTGTCGCTGTCTGCTGGGTGTGTAAATAGGTAACTTTATGGGATGCTAACATGTCAGCTGCTGTGTTTTCAGCGTGTTCCGCTGCCCCTAAGTGGCCAAAAACAAAAAATCTATTTTAGAGTTTTAAGTTCTCAAGTCAATTTTGACTCAGTTTGAGTCAGTTTGTACCTTTGAGACAGAGGCTAAAAAGCACCAGATACAAAAAGTGAAGTAAAGCAGGCGCTGCTTTGTCTTCTTCCTTTAAATTTGCTATTGAAAAGGTTTGTTTTTTAGGAGGCGCTCTCTTCTTTCCCTGTTCACCCATAACAACTTTTTTTTTAAATTCATTCCAAACAAGGGATAAATAATGAACACGGAAATAATATTTTTTTTCCTGGCATGACCAACCAGACGGTCAAATCAAATCACTATTGTTTTATGCTAATCAGGAAAAGAGAGTGTATCAAAATGGAAATGTATTCAAATGAAAATGACATACTTTCATACTTTAGCAAGATGAACCAGCAATTTGCAGCAGCGGTGCACCTCTACTTCAAGCAGAGTTAGGGTTATGTTTTGGGTTTAACATTAGGGCAAAAATGGAGCTTTGTAGCAAGACTATGCAACATTTGAAATAAGAAATAACACATTCTACCTCTTAGAAATAAAAAGTTGAATTCTTACGCAATACACTCAGGGGTTTTGCTGCAACAACATTACTTGGTCTGGTGTGACCAATAGCTTATGTGTGGCTATTGTTAGCTAATGCTATCAAACTTTACATAGATACTGCTGGGACATTACTGAGTCAGTTCAATGATTTTATGACTCTTTCCTACTTGTGCTGCTGATAAACCAGGTTTAAGCATTTGCCATTATCCTCTAGCTGTCACATATGGTCACAGTGGCCGCTGTTCAGCAAAGTTACACAGGCTCACTTTAAGAAACAAACATTATCCTGGTTGAATGAAGGTTGAAGAGGGCTGCTGTTCACAGAAAGTGAGTAAAACCAGACCTAACGCAGATAAAGAAGATATGTTGTTGTTTTTGTTGTACAGTTAATATTCTAGAGACATATGTAAGACAAATGTTTTCATTGTCAAATTCCAGAGAAGCGTGCCTTTAGTGATAGATCAATATTTTCAGGGACTCCCTCTAACCTTGTGTGTTGCCCAGTGAGGGTCCTGCAGTCTGAGTGTCTGGCAAATGAAAACAGAGGCCCCTCTCATGAACACCAGACCCCAACACATCAAAGTTCCCCTCCACGCTCAGACCCAGACGAGACAGGGAGAGGCCAGGCGGACAGAAATCGAAGCGATGCCTTTTATCATTTATTTTCCCTCAGCGGGGACATCCTTAGATTAAACACCATAAAAAAAAAGCACTCCCGGAGACACAGACTGAAGAAACAACCACTGATAATTGATATCTGAACACCTGCTGAGGAAGAAGGACAGCGAGGCTCTCGACTTTGGGCCAACTCACATACAGCAAAGTTAAGTTAAACACAGCTATTGTTCTCCGTTCCTCCACCACAGACACTTAATATTCAGCTGAATGAGATGTTTGCTTCACCTTCGTCTCTGCTTTGACAGGCCTTTATGATAATATTGTTGAGGTTGTTCGGGTTGATGTACCCTTCCAAAACGGCAAGACACACATCTGAATCACAAGCAGAGGTGGACTTCTCTGGTGCCCTCTTCCCCTCAGGGAGAAACCACAGAGTAATTTGTAATGGTGGAGAGAAATGGGAGGTGGGAGAAGACAAGAAAGTGGGCTGTCTTTCCCGCCCCGAGTTATGTCTGGAGACGATACAAAGCAGATTTGGAAATAGATCTGACTCTTCCAAGAAGCTTTTAAGTGAAATGCAATTTGTGTAATTTCTTATGTCATGTAAGTAAATCAAGGTTGTCCACAAGGAGCACGAGAATCTTTTGCAGCCGTCTACAGTGTGAAGTTGAAAGGGAAATCACTCAAGTCCTATCATTGGTTAAACTTACTGTGTTTATGTGTCGGGTTAAATGCTCTACTGGGGACTCATCATTGATTCTTTCTAAGTTTCAGCTGAAATACTTCTGACAGATTTAGCTCCTTTGGAAAAAAAACCCCCCTCAAGCCTAAGAGAAATACATGACGTGTGCCACCTGTTCTAAGAGGTCTATTCAGACATGGAATAGGACGTAAGAAAATGTAACTGTAAGGTTGAACAGGATGTGAATCTGATTTATTCTGATTTAGATCCAAGTCCAAAAACTGTATTCCTTCTAGAATGGATCGAAATATCCAGTTTTATGTTTGGAGGAAAATCAAATTCCTGTTTGAATTGAACTGAATGTGAACTGACACTAATCTTGATATAATATCTTGGTTGTGACACAATTTTAGGACAGGAATCTACAAACACTGTAATCTCAACAAGACTTTTATCTGATTAAATAAAGGAAAATTAAATAAAAAAATATAATTTTTGTCCATTTATGTTTGCGTAAATCTGAAAAATATTGATTTAAAAAAGACTGTCTGCTGCAATATATGTGTAATTTTAGCACAAACTGTTTTAGTGATTTAATAATCTCATACAGTAATACTCGACAACGTGGTACCCCTGCATCGTAAAACAACACTTAAAATGATTTGTGGACCATTTGACCTGATATTTCAATCTAGAGTATGTATTTCCTCCTTAAAATAGATTTGATTCCTTGTTGAGGAAATAGTGAATTCTTTATCTATTTGTTCATTTTGTCGGCATAAAAGTAGTCAGCATTTTTAATAAATCTAAGAATACTGGAATCGCACATGTGTGATTTTAACTGTTTAACACCAGGTAACTGCTAAACCTCAAGTGTCCTGTGGTAGCTACGGCCCTAATAAAATGTATGACATTTCAAGGTATTTTTAATCAAATGTATTGTAATCTGATGAATGTGTTTGTAACAGATTCCAGATTGGGGCAGATTAAAGGTAACATATGATCAGTTATAATCAGATTACAGCTGCTTTTCCTTTTCATGCCCTCAGCTACTCCCCAGATGTGGTCTCCAAACAAACGCTGCCTTTAGATCAGTCATTGTGATCACCGAGGGAATTTCATTAGAGTGAGACCTCCATGACTGAGGCTGATAACAGCAGAGGAGGGCAGGAGGAAGGAGGGAAGGGGGGAGAACAGCATGCGCTGTGTTTGACCAAAGACAGCCCTCAGTTGTTATTTGTGCTGGGCAGTGAGGAGGAGAGAGAGCAGAGATGAGGGGAGGAGATAGAGGGGAGGGGAGGGGAGGGGAGATGGAAGGAGGCTTGGGAGGTCAAATTAGAAAAATGGAGAGGAGGTGAGGGGAAAAGATAAAAAGCAAGGAAAGGAAGACAGGAGAGGAAAGGACAGGGAGCGAGTAGAGGAGGAGAGAAGGGAGATGAGGAGAAGGGAGAGGAAAATATAAGGGAGGATGCTAGGGGAGGGGGAGATAAAGAAGAGAGAGGAAGGGATAAGAAAGGATAGGAAATGGGAGGAGAGGAGAGGTAGGAAGAAAAGGAGGGGAGAACAGAGTGGGGAGTAGATGAAGGAGAGGAGAGGAGAGGAGAGGAGGAAGGCAGGAAAGGTAGAGGACAGAGGGGGGGAGAAAATCTGAGAGGAGGACAGGAGAAGAGTAGAGGACAAGGGAGAAGGACAGAGAGGAGGAGAGGAGAGATAAGAAAGAAGAAAAGGAAAGGAGAAAAAGGGAGAGAGGAGGAAAGGAAAGGGAGAGGAAGATTAAGTAAGTCAGAGCGATAAGGGAGGATGGTAGGGGAGCAAAGGAGAGGGGAGGAGAGTAGAGTGGAAAGTAGATGAAGGAGGGGAATATGAGGGAAAAGGTAGGAGAGGAGAATAAAGCAAAAGGAAAGGACAGGAGAAGAGGGGGGGAGAAATTGAGAAGAGGGGAGAAAAGAAGGAAAGAAAAGGGGAGAATGGATAAGAGAGTAGAGGAGATGGGGATGGGAAGAAGGAAGGAAGGTAGGGGAGGGAGGAGATAAAGGAGAGGAGGGGTGAAGAGGAATGGAAAGATTAGGAGAAGGAGAGGAGGGGAGTAGAAGACAAGGGAGAAGGGCAGAGAGGAGGAGAGGGGAGAGGAGAGACAGGAGACGACTGAGGAAGGACGGACGAAGGGACGTGAGGAGAAAACAGGAGAGGGGACAGTGGAAGTGGAGAAGGAAGGAGAGATGAGAGAGAAGGAATCAAGAGAGGACAAGGATGGAGAGGAAACATGGAAGGTAGGAAAGGTAAGGAGATGAGAGGAGTGGAGTACCAGAGAGGTAAAAGAGACAGAGGAGGAGAGAGGGGGGAGACAGACAGTGACATAGGAGAGGGTGAGCGGGCCTGGACTCCCCGCTGAGGAGTGATGCGATGGTAATCTCTCAGCTGGAACATCTGGTCCAGCCCTGAACAATGGCTCCTGCAGGCAGATAGCAGCGATCCGGATCCAGCTCTCAGTCCTGCGGAGATGGCCTGATAACCCACCTCCACAGGTCTGACTCTGCAGGTCAACGCCATGCCGATCAACAAAGACGTACCTTGTCTGTGGACACACAGGGGTCACAGTTAATAAACCTGCTTCTCTGTGGCCTGATGGGAAAAGGAGGAAGCTGGTCAGAGAGGAACTCCTGTGTTCAAGGTGATGAGTGAAATCCTCCTCGCATTAATGTGACATTCACTCTGAAGATGAGCCGTTAATCGAGTGTTATTTTACAGCTGTGTCATACTTTAAGTGCTGCCCACAAATCAGTTTAATAGCCCGAGTGTGTGTTTATACAGTAACTGGAGATATACAGTTGTAAGATGATTTGTGCTTTTTTATTTTTAGGTTTAAGATGCCTTGGAGATCAGATCAAGCACATCAAATGTGTCATGAAAAGACATGGGAGGACAGACAGACACCGTGATCATGAGGTCCTTAAAACTGAAGAAATTCCAGATGGTGCTCAAGTGGAAGACGACATCACAGGAGACTATATGGCTCATGAATGTCAGCAACTCTGATTAAAAGCCATTCCACTTGGGGGGAAAAAAACTGCTGGCTTTGCCTTTCATGCCCATTTATCACATGGGATTGTTTGTATACAGTTGTTTTATTCTCCCCGAGTGTGTGTGTGAGGGAGAGATGAGATGAATGTAATTAAAGTTTTTTAATTAGACGCTGTTCTTTTCTGGGAAGCCTGTGGCAGCGCTGGGTGGAGCCAGAGTGGAGACAGGAGGTTTGTGGTCTGGCTGAGGGAACCTCGCCGGCCGGGGTAATGGAAACCGGGTGTTCACTATACACATATACACATACATGCAAACACACACTTGCATACGCATGCACTCGCACCCACACGCACATAAACCGAAGCTGAAGAGAGAATAAACACACAGAAAGCCACATAAAGTTATGCAGACGTGAATGTGAATGCACAGCCCCCACAATACTAATGTATGCCACACGCACACACACAGTCACACACGCATTCAAATACATTTACATACAATTCAAATTCATTCATGTAACTACCTGCATTATAGAGTTCAGCCTGCTGACATGAAAATTCCCTATATAGTGATGATGTGTGCATTTGCATGCACATACATGCATGCAAGCCCATGCATACATAAAAACAAATAAGGACTGACACACACACACACACACACACACACACACACACCCTCCTCCATACTGATGCACAATCCTCACGCACAGGCACAGATGAGTTCACGCAGAGAGGCACATGCATGAATGCACACTCACTCTGCCTGGCTGTCATTCACTCACGGATGTGCGCACACACAGAGAACTCATTATAGATGCGTATAGCGCACACAAACATATAAACACTCGCCGACGCACGCACATACACATGCATGAATGCAGACTCACACTCTTCACCCCCCCCACCACCCATTACACATGCATACACACGCATATGCGTGCACACACATATGAATGCGCTTAGACACACGCTTGAGCACACACATACAAACACACAATAAGCCCTCATCACTCAAATCCCTCAGCACGCACACACGCCAGTGTAATTCATGCACACATTACATTTCAAACCTCTCTACAAACACACACACACACACACACACACACACACACACAGGCAGTCACGACACAAAGGCACACACACCCAGCACCAATCAGTTCAACAATATGATGCAAAACCGTATCCTGCATTATTCACTGGCTGTATTGCACACTCACACATACAGCAGGGCCAGGAAATGCAGAAAACAGATCTCAGGCATCGACTGACATAAGTGAGGCAAGGCCCGCCTTTTCCATTAGACACTGACGTCGGTTTTCCACAAAAGTGTTTCACCCCAAATTACAGGCGATCAAAGCCTTCCTCTGTTGACAGTGAATCTTAGATACATACAGCAAACAGGACCACTTCTGAGGACTGTCTCCCTCCAGACTGTGCGGTCAAACCGTCATAAATAGGTACAGAGTATCTCCATCTGACTGTTAATGCAAACAGAGCGGAGACTGTGAAACTCTGATACTGCACTGGCCACACGCCAACCACTAGAGTAAGATGTATGTAAATATATGGAAAACACTGAGGCGTGAGAACGCATACATTCTACACAGTCACCATATGTGCTTTTCAGTGAGCTCGGCTTCCTTTAATAAACCCAAGTGGCTTTTATTCCACTGTGCCATCAGTTATCTCCACTATTCTTTCAGTCCTGGATAGTAAACATGAGCAGGTCAAACTGGGCAGCAACAGGTCAATCACTATGAGCAGGGCACCATCTAGTGTTACATGCCGAGTATGGGAGAGCTACTGAGAGGTTTGTCTTGACAATGACACAGAGCCATGTTGGGTGTGTGCGTGTGTGTGCTGGCTTTATGTCCCGTGCAAAGTGTTTTTACCCTCATGAGACACTCGAGTCACTGAGTTTCATGTCAGAGTCAAACTAAAGAGCTGAACCAGAGCTGAAAGAACCCAAAGGTGCCGTGGACTTCAGGGTGGGGTGGGGGAGCTGGGCAGCAGATGTGAGTGTTTGCACAGGCCAGGCTTATAAACAAACCAAATCCTGAGGCCCTGCTGCATCTCTGGGTTGAAGAACGGTTCAACTTGAATTTAAAAGATTCATTATTCCAAGCAGTTCATTATCGATTACTTTCGCAAATGAATCATTTTACCCACATTTAGTGCTGGAAAATGCTGAAAAATGCCCAAAACTAATTCTGAAAACTTGAGGTGAAGTCTTCAAGTTGCAGTCTAGAGCCTGAAGAGATTCAGTGCACACATAAGACAAAGAAAAGCAAAGTCGTCACAACAAGGAAGCTGGAACTCGAGACTATTTGTCATTTTTGCTTGAAAAATGACTCAATTCATCAGTTATCAATAAAGTTACATATTCATTTTCAGTTAATCGTTTCAGCTTTAAGTATCCCTTTTATTATTAGAGCTGCAATGATTAGCGGATTGATTGACAGAAAATTAACTTGCAACTATTTAAGTCATTTTTTCAACCAAAAATTGTCAGTTTCTCAAATGTGAGGATTTTCAGCTTTTCTCTGTTTTATATATAATCATTAAATAATCATTAGTTGCAGCCCTAGTTACTATATTGTTTCCCAGGAACATCTTTGTTGTAATGTCGTCATTATGTAGACAAAACACAACCAAATACAGCAGCTTTACAAGCATGTCCCGAAAAGCTTCACAACTTTACTTTTCAAACACTCTGACTTATGGACTTTGGAGGAGTTACAATTTAATTTTTAAATCGATTTAAAATCCAGAAAGTGTAAACTTTTTGTTTTGCATCGATAGTATTCTTATGGCCTTACCCAAATGTCACACGTAGACCAGAATTAAAACCTTTTCACTACAACCATAACAAACCAAATACCTCAACATTTGACCAATTTAACCAATGTGGCCACTGCAGAAGACTTTGATACCTTTGAACGCCACTGCAACGTCCACAAAACGATGTTGCTTGCATCGTTCCAAATTTTCAACATTACAGAGTTTGAGTGAGACCAATGCTACATCCACACCAATACGTTTTCATTTTAAAACGATCTCCATTCACACAAGCGTTTTATCGCCGTCTCAGAAATAATCTCCGTCCATACTACAGGCCTTAAAACGCATATCACGTGACGTACACTGGACACACGCATGCTGGTGTAAACAGGAAGCAATTGAGAAAAGTAAGACCAGAGATTTGTATGCTTGGACCAACAACCAGGTGGAACTGTTACTGAAAGTAACTGTTGTAATTCGTTATCCATGTTGAATTAACCCGCTGGTAGTCACGGATGATGTTTGTTTTCTTCCGGAAAAGGGTGACGTGATAGGGTTGTGACGAATCAGGGAAGGACACGTCGCGGCTGATAAGACCCAATCAGGAAGCGAACGTGGGTATCTGCGTCGTCGTTTTAAAACATCTCTGTTTCCGCCCGTCTAAACTAAAATGGGGTCATCAGCGCTTTAAAAAGGTCTCCATTTTAGAGGTTCCAAAATGCCAGAGCAGTGTGGCCGCTAGGCGGGAACGCAGCATTTTAAAACCAAAAACGTATCGGTGTGGGTATAGCCCAAGTGTTCAAGTGCTTTCAGGTTGACTTGGGTGTGGCACAGATACCTGCACTGAGCAGCAAAAAGTAAGTCTGCAGGCTACAAATTCTGCTTGCTTAGCTCTCTTCAACAAAAACCAAACTTTGCAAAAACAATAAAACACAGCAAATGGTGTTTATTGTCAAAGTGTAGGAGTAGGACAATGTTATATGTGCATAATTAATTATTGTGTACTCTAATTGTGCAACAAACTAAGCTACAGTATATACAGACATCTATCGTTAACTGATGATAGCTGGATGACAGTTATACTGTATAACAGTAAATCTAGTTGGCCGGTTGCTTGGGCAGGACAGCCTTTAAAGACAATCCGTCAAAGACCCAAGACTTTGGTATCATCTGCATCAAATGCAAAATGGTGACTCTTACAGTGTAATATCAATCAATACAACTAAACACATCCATTAAAAACATCCACATGAATATACTCAATGCAACAAATGTTATGCAGAAATATCTCCCCCCCCACCCCACCCACGCTCTGTTTCTCTCTTTTATCTCCATAAAATCCAGTAAAGGTTAAACAAACATTTAAATGTTACATATCCCATTAAAGTAAAAGAGAATAATGTTATGAGGACCCCCAGTCTACATAGCAACGATGCCTTGTGAAAAATATATGTATAGTAGCGTGAACTAAACATTTACATGATTTTACAGGTGGAAAGAAAACATCGTTTTGACATAACTCTTTAGAATAATAATACAGCCCCACAGTCTTGTCAACATGCTGTGATCTCTTGTTACTCACTCCGATCATTGTCCATGTGATGTCAGGCCGTCGGCCTGTCACAGGGTTGTGGTTGTGTCAGTGTGTATACATGTTTTTAAGTGACTGTTGTGGTTGCGTGTGTCTGTATGTTAGTATGCGTGTGGTTTGGTGTGTTTGCAGGCTCAACAGTCCCCTGAGTTATGCGAATGTGGCCCGGTCTCCATTTTCCAGTCTCTCTGGTCGGTGGCCTCTGCCTGGCCGTGCTGGGAGGCAGCGGGGGACAGGGACATCTGTCTGCGGGGGTTACCACTGTGCATCGTGTTCCAGTGGCGCTTCAGATCGGAAGCTTTGATGAAGGCTTTGTCGCAGGAGCCGCAGTTGAATGGCCGCTCGCCCCGGTGCTGCCGTTCGTGGTCTTTCAGGTGAGACTTGTGCTTGAAGGCTTTTTCGCACATTTGGCATGCAAAGGGCCTCTCGTTGCTGTGGACCCTCTCGTGCCTCTTCAGGTCGGGGCCCCTGATGAAGGCCTTGCCGCACACCACGCAGCGGTGGGGCTTGAAGCCGGAATGGATCTTCAGGTGCTCCTTGAGGTGGGCGGCGGTGGTGAAGGCTTTGGGGCAGTGCTCGCAGCCGTAGGGGCGGTTGGCGGTGAGCAGCCGCTCCTTTTTAGCGTTGTGGTCCATGGGCTTCGTACCTGTGCTCGGACAGGAGCCGTGGTCGCGGTGGCCGTACAGCAGGTACTCCAGCTTCATGTCGCTGGAGGAAGAGGAGCCCCAGCCGTGGCTGTGAGGATCTTTGCTCATGCTGGTGTTGTAGTTGTGCGGCTGAGACACGTGAGAGCCCCCGGGC
The DNA here is from genome assembly GCA_002120245.1 of Maccullochella peelii. Lineage (NCBI taxonomy): Eukaryota > Metazoa > Chordata > Actinopteri > Centrarchiformes > Percichthyidae > Maccullochella > Maccullochella peelii. Next base: position 167,392 of record LKNJ01000389.1, on the reverse strand, counting down.
CCCATACCATCCATCCCCTGGTCATAGAAGCTGTTCTTCCTCACCTCCTCCATGGCCAGCTCCTTCAGGATGGCGTCCTGAGCTCGCATTCCATGGTCTCCAGGAGCCTGGTTCTCCCGGGTCTTCATGTTGGTCAGCTCACGTTTCTGGGTGCACAGGTTATCCAGGAAGTTGATCCCCAGGATCTGGCCGGATGACATCATCATATTGATGTCCTTCTTCCTCACTGCGAGCCTGGCTGTGTACATGTAATTGAGCACCTCTTCAAAGATATCAGAGCGGATGAAGTCCAGCTCCACAATGGAATTGTCCTCTTCGCTCTGTTTCTTGAAGAGCTTTTTGAAGTAGTTGCTGCAGGCTGCCAAGACACAGCGGTGAGCCCTGAACTCTATGTTCTCCACCACCACCACCACATCACAGTGCTCACCTTCCATCCTCTGTTGGTTCAGCATCTTCAGAAAGGTGGCTTTGTGGTCATAGTCGATATATCTCAGTAAATCAGACATGTTGCTGGTCAAATTGGAGCAACCTGGAGAGGGAATAAAAGCAAATGGTCAAATATTGTATATTCCACAACAAATGGGCATGTATATAAGTGCACAGCTGAGGGGTGGAGCTCTATTTGCATGCTTCTCATGATAATATATACAGGCTGAGTATAGGGCACACATTCACACACATATATAGGAGCTACATGCAAACCGATATCGCATTTGTTAACAGATGACCGTCAAAAATGCAGAGAGTAAACAAAAGTGGCTAAATCAATAATGTAGAAATCCTGTGGAAAAAAAAAAAACACGACAGGCCCGACAGCAATAAAAGCCGCAGAAATGCGAATAAAAAAACATAAACGCAAACAGAGACAAACAGATGCACTTTTCTCAACTTCAGTAACGCGTTTCAGCCGCCGTGTTCGCGTGACAGTCGCGTTGCGTGCAGAAAGGATAACCTTAGCAAGAATATTTCACATTTCACTGCGCCCAGCCATTTTGGTCAGCAAGCCTCCATTGGCATGTTTCTGGTGTCTTTAAAGCAGTTCACACACAGCGGAGAGCGCGGCGGCGAACAGGCGGACTAACGGCTAAAAACCGCCGCGCCGTTTCCTGCGCCGCTCGGAGCGGCAAAGAGAAAATAAAAAATGTTTAATACCCGAAGCCTGAACGCGATCCCTGTGTTGTCACGCAAGGCAGTCGACGACGATCCAGAGCTGTCGTTTTTCCTCTTCCTCCTCTTGTTGTGACTGTCGGGCTACACAGGAAATGTCGCGCTGTTCTGCTGCCACCTACAGCACCGGAGCAAGTACTCCGCAGAGATCCTCGATGTTCGAGACGATGACTCACTCCGCGAAACAAAAATAAAATAAATAGAACCAGCTTTCTTGGTCCGAGTGTGAGTACACATACAAGGAATTTGACTGCGGTTTTAAGTTGCTCGCAGTGTTACACACAGGTCCAAGAACAATTTACAGGAAGATGGCTAGAAAGAGACATACAGTTTAAAAAAACAACAACAAGCACAAAAATAGGTAAACATAAAAATGTAACTATAATGTACATACAAGCAGTGGTGGAATGTAACTAAGTACATTTACTCATACTGTACTTAAGCACACATTTGAGGCATTGTACTTTACTCGAGTATTTCCATTTTATTGAACTTTATACTTCTACCCCACTACATTTGTCTGACAGCTTTAGTTACTAGTTACTTTTCAGATTAATTTTTTTCCATATACCCGTCCTGTCTAGTGAAAATCATGTATCTCCAAATTTGTTGATTCTGAATGTGAATTTTCTGAAGGCGTAAGTGCTTTTTGATTTGCTGAGAAAATTATCCTACTTCTTAAACTAAATAAATTATTAAAAAACCCAATTAGATTACCTGGGAAATGCACTGTCACAAAGCTGAAAACAATTTTGCTCATGAAAAGTGGATGTTTTTAGAGTCACAGGACAAAGACGCTTCAAACATATGATGATTTTATAAAATATGATGCATTGCTGTAGATTAAACTACCCAACTGTATATAAAGTACTTAAAATTAGAGCAACCCTAAACATCTACAGTAGTAAAATGCAACATACACATTAATGCACCAGTAATATTATATAATAAAGCATTTCTCTGCAGAATGAGTACTTTAACTTTTGATACTTTAAGTAAATTTTGCTGATAATACTAGAGTAAGGTTTTGAGCGCAGGACTTTTACTTGTAGTGGAGTATTTTCAGTGTGGCGTTAGTACTTTTACTTCTGATCTGAATACTTCTTCCACCACTGCATGCAAGTAGGTGAAAAACTAAATAGATGTGTATATAATATATGCTGTATATAATGAACAACAACGTGTAATATCTATATACAAGTCAAACTCTTTTTGTAAACTGTAAACAAGAATACAATAGTGCAAAGAGTGCTGGAATACACACTGAATGATGAATGTAATAGATTACTTTATATAAATGAAGTGGGTGGATATGCATGTATACATGTCTATATACAGTATATACAGCGTGCTTAGATTTATATTTAACAATGATAATGATCAAACCCGTGTATTTAAACTATAAAATATATCATTTATAGGTACAGTGGATGCTTCAGTGTTACAGGGTTGTTTTCTGAAATGAAAAGATAAAGCCCCAGAAAACTTGGTTTCAAATCTTTCAAATCTCAGAAAAGAAACGTGGCAGCACTCAAAACCTCAGCTAATGGTTCTTCTTTTCTTTTTTCTTCTTCTCTGAGGTTATTTTGCATTTCAGCATAGTGTACGATATAATGACAATGTGTGTAATAATATGATAAAAAGTTATAAATAAAAATGCACAATAAGCCTAAGAAGAAATTATTAATTCATCTCTATTTGTTGACATATTTATTTGTCTAAAATGAAATATTTTTTAGACTGGGCTACATAAATTAAGCATATAAACACAAAACATAACGTTACGTTAGGTTGTTACAGAGAATAACGGGGAAAGTGTTTTCTTACCTGATATCGCCAATATTTTTGCAGGATATAAATTCACTTCACTTTACTCAGGCAACCCTTCCTCTGTGTCCATATTCCAGTCTTCTGTTCTCCGTTGACATCCCATAACACAAATTCTCTACTAATACTACTCTACTGGACCAATTCCAAAACTTTCTGTACCCCAAAATATGTTAAAAGAAAAAAAAGAAAATAGGGCCCAGGTTTAAAAATACCAGAATTACCCTTTAACAGCATGAGAGTTACATTTATTTGTTTGTCCATGTTCAATGATTTTTCCCTGGTTCGTCCAGGAGTGTTGACACCAACAAAATGTTAAGAAGGATTTATTTTGTAATATGCCTTTTCTGCCAAGGCTTTGACCAAAAATTAAAGGGCGTTTGTTGCTTCACTGTCATTTGTGTTATTCTCCGTTTCTGAAGCCTATTGTGAACACTTTTAATACTAAGTCCACATTAAATCACATATGGCAAAATGTTCCTGCTGCACTGCTCTGTTGAGGTTGAAACTTGCTGCTCTAAAGGACGTAAGTGTATCATTCACATAAATATAAAACTAATACGATTTACCTTAGAATTACAAAGAAAAACATTCAATTGTTAGTATAGACATAAACCTTTATATAATGAGCTCCATGTTTAATTACAGGTAATTATTGTCATTTTACATAAATGTTTATGCAATTTAAGAAAGCAGAAAAAATACTATAGTATTATATTTTTCTGTACAAAAATAAGAAATAAATGTAATTTGTCATTATTGGCATAACACCTAAAATAACAGTTGGGTTGTTAATTTACAGATAATGTCCGTAATTTTACAGACTTTTGTATACTATTAAAAAACCCCTGAAAACTAGAGTAACATTTTTGAGTTACATACTGTAAAATGTATATTTTTTTTTTTACAGTGTATTGCATGATATCTAATTTTAATTGTGTATTTGTTACTTACCCTTGGAAGAGTCACCGGAAGTACTAAAGTATTGAAAAGACAAAATAAAATAAGACAATTATTGTAAAACAAATGCTTAGAGCACAGAAAAACAGTAAAATGTGTCTCCTTTATTTTTATTTTAGCCTTTGATCAATATTTTTTATTTACAGTCTAAAGACAGATATTACACACACTCATACACAGCTCTCGATGACATGTAGACAACCCTGACTCTTTGCAAAGCTAAGTTAGCAAATTTATCTCTATTTTTTGGAAGTATTGGAGTGTAATTTCTGCTGCACACACCCTGAATGTGCTTAAATTATCAGCACAAATACAGTAAGTGTTCATTTAGTAAAAAATTAGACATTGTTTGTGGAACTGAGATTTTAGAGATAGGAGATCTGTAACTTTAAAGACATCTACTGGTCCTCCTCCTTGTGTCGACCGCATCGCACCCAGCAACAGGAACAGAGTGAGCGCTCTTACCTTCTGCTGCTCTCTGGCACACGCGGCATTCGCAGCGGGGGCGGGGCTTCGAGCCTGCGTGTAGTCAACGTAACTACCTGAAGCCGTAAAATTTAATTACCCCTAGAGTGCTTCTTTTAAACAGATAATTCAGTTGGTTTAATGGACAATAGATCGACTACAGTTTACAGATTCAACCCCCACATTAATATATAAACATGTTAATAACCAATAACCACAAGATATTTTAGTGCCTGAGGATATGAAATCCTATTGCTCAGGACTTCAGCTCATTTGTTGGAGCATTATCTTTTAAATCTTTCTTTTTAAAATTGAACAAATTCATAATAAAAATTAGAAATAAATTTGACATGGTAACCTCGCAATTTATGAATTAGCCTATCAGCATTTTAAGAGTATGATTCAATCTTTTAAAAGGGCTCAGTGTCACAAACCATAGCTGGATTAATCATTATTTATAGGTTATTGTGATGTGAGCACATTGGGATAATTAGTGTCTTATTTAATTGGTCACAAGTGGTAACTGTAAAATAAGAAATTGTAAAATCAGCAAAGCCCTGAAATCTGAATTATCACAGAACTTTCTTGACAAAGTGTATTTAACACTGACTCTGTTAAAACATATCAATACTCAATCAATAGGTCCAACGGTGACACAAGTTTCAGTACTATGGTCAACATTTTATTATTTGAGAAGAAACCAGCAAATTAAAACAAATGCATTTGCCACTTTTATTTCACCATTTTGAGGAAAACATGGCTGTACACGAACAATACTCGGTTATTCAGATACTGTTGAACAGATGAGGGAGGCATACAGTTGACATGTTCAGGGTGGAGGAGGCGGTGGCGGGGGTTGACAGATCTCTCTTGGCTTTACATCTAATTTGGGCAGAGCTCGGCAGTCTGAGCCCTTTTCCTCACAGTCACACAAACCCGGGACTTGTGCTGCAGCCGATCATCTACCCTGGAAAACATTCAAATCCTGCACAGGCACATAAAACTCCATTTCTTGCACAGGAATCTTAATTCCTTGGCATTTTGCCCAAAAAAAAAAAAGTGGTGGAATCAATTGATGAGAAACAATAAAATTCTTAAATGATCATAAAAATGAAAATGCAATTCAAGTAGACTTGACAACAATCAACTGTGAAAGATAATTTGCTATTCTCCTAGGAAAGCTTGGATATGTACAGTGTGGGGCTGTAGTGATTTCTGTAATGGCAAACCTGATGCAAAATCATCAGGCTGTTGGAGTGGGTGAGGCAATGCTTGCTGGCAAATGAGGTTGGCACTTCTACAGCAAGGTTAAATAGTGTATGCTCCCTAACATATACAGCCTACAGCGATTTAAGTTTCTGGAGTGATGGCTTTATTTCATAAATAAAACGTTGCTACAATAATTACTCTCAATAATAATCATAAAAATGCATCAAAGTCATAAGGCAGTGAAAGCAAAAGGTTTGCTTGCTGCACACACACAGGGATTTGGCGTGCAGATGGATCGAGAACCATTTTTTAAAATCGTACGTTTTTTTCAGTATAATCTTGCCGTTTGTTTGATAATGCGACATTGCGCCCGTCTCATGCAAAATGCATTCATTTATTTTGCAGGTGATGGTTGTGACTAGCGGCGAGCTGCAGCATTTGGAGAGTAGGAGCCTTTTCTAGTCTTCAGAGAGTCCCGGAGTACAAATGTGGAGTTCTGGATGTTGGATTCTGGGAGGTTGAACAGAAAACAGCCCTCAGTGTTACTCCTGGAAGAACAGAGGAAACTGCAGTTAGTACCATCCTGCATGTTTATTCACATCTGAACCTGCCAAAGGCTAAACATTAGCCTGATAAAAGATTATGGCAGTTTTGCCCCTATAAACAGATGCACCAAGGGACTACAGAGTTAGAAAAATCCACATACACAACATAGATACACACACAGGCTTCTTGGGCCCTTTCTGTATAACTAACTTACAAACAATGCTTCTGGTGGCATCCCAAAAAAATGACTGCCAACTATTTCACTATCCATTTTGAGTGTGAGCACAAGCAATGAGTCAGAACGGTTGGTGTAACACCTGGAAAACAAACCACCATTCTCTCTCTGTAAACATATGGTTTGAATTTGAATTTTCGTCCATCAAAACTAAAACGTGTCACTCAACTCTTCCCCAGTACGCTGTGCTTTATTCACTAAATATGCATCATCAAGGAGACTTGGAGAAGCTGCTCCTTAAGAGGGAGGCAATCTGGATTTCTTTAAGCCCAAAAGGGTTAAATGAGAAATTAGCCCTGAAGCCATTTTTGTCAAATCTACTGGAGGAATGTTTTAAAATAACAAGTGGAAACTTAGTTCATGGATGGACGCGTTAAATTCAAACGCAGATGGATTTTGAAATTCATAAATGTAAAGTGCTGGAGGGGTTCGAATATACTGAATAAGGAGCATGAAAGAAAACATTTATTGCCTTATATTGAAAAACTGATGTTCAACCTTTTTACACATTAATGTGTTAAGATGAAAGATTGTATTTGCTTAAAGATTGTAATATATGTTCTGTATATGAAAAATGACATTTTATAAATAGTATCTTTAAAAAAGCACGACTGATCTATTAACCCTTGTGTGGTGTTATTCACGGGTGGACCCACAACATTTTTGGGGTTTTAAAACAATAAAGACTGTGTTTGTGCGTTCTCAAAGTAAGAAATTGTTGAATTTTAATTTTTAACACTGTTGACAATGCTGCTCCAAATTTTCCCTGATACTGTATTTGCCCCAACACTCTGTGTGTATCTACAGTGGAAAGAGACAAGCATCCAAAAGACCAGAGAAAAAAACATTTAGCATCATGTGCTACTCAGAAATACAGCCGGTCTGACATACAGATATTAGACAGCACGCTCACACACACACACACACACACACACACACACACACACACACACACACACACTCAC
>LKNJ01000389.1:47059-159895 GCA_002120245.1 Maccullochella peelii | reverse complement strand
AAAAAAAAAAAAAAAAAGGTGAATTAAGAATAAACTGGACAAAAGTTTCTAGAGACAAAAAATGCTCGAGAGAAAAGGTGGCGAGGTTAGAACGACATGCTGTGGGTGCAATGGAATGGAGAGGTTTCCCCTCGCGCAGCGCCACACCTGAAATAATCCTCACAACACTGACAGCGGACAAGTTGAAACACAAATGGCTGCATTTGTGAAGTTTGTACAAACACTGCTGACCTACTTTAATTCCCCCCCCACACACAGAAAGGAAGAGTGCAACTGAAAGGAGGAGTATGTCACAAATTGCTTCAAACACAAGCGTCCTAGAAACACAGATTTAACATTTCAGGGATACACCCCATACGTGGACATTTCTCCCTATAAAAACTGCAGTTAAGCTGCTGTTAAAACTATTACTATTTTTTGCTTCTTTGATATATTAATGAGTCAACGGTGATACCAATGCTAACACCGTTGGATAGCAACCAGTATAACTTTAATTTATTGACCATTTATTTGCAGAACATTGTTGATATTAATGATTAATCTGATGTCAATCTTTATTTTATGTATAGAAATTCTGGTGTACATTTCATAAAAATGATGCTACATGTATTTGAGCATAGTGTTTTTCTGCAAATTGAATTAACTTTTGCTTAGAATATGTGCATAATTGGTAACATAAGGAGCTGTCCAGTTATGGTAAATGATTTTTCTTGTAAGAACAGAGTTCAAAATAGACTGAAGCACGCCTGTGTTCACTCAATATCAGATTTCAGTCAATACGGGTGTGTTTGCAGCCACAGACTGAGCGCTCTGAGAAGCAGAAGCTGGTTCAGCAGGTATTTTAATCGCCCATCACTGCCGGTGCCCTTTGTGAGGCTACACAATGTAGACAAAACAAAGTGAGGAGAATGTTTTACAGGTACTTATTTATAACATTTTCTTATTTAATGTATTTTGGAAACTGTGTTTCAGATCAAATAAGTGTTTGTCTATACAAAGGAGAGTGTTGCATGTTCAGTACACACAGCAGCGCTCTCTCTAATAAAAAGGAAATTATGTTTCTTTCCAGCAGGGGGGAGTGTTGCAGTGAAATTACAGGAGATTGCACGAGAGTGCCAGGAGCATTACTGTAAAGGTTTTTAAGCCTTGTCATTACGAGTTGAGACTATAATATCCGGTCTGTGTGCACACACGCATCAGCCAATCTTTTTCCCTGCAGGGGGGAGTGGAGCTGGAATGACAACAGCATGATGCATTAGCTGCAAGTGCTACAGAAGCAGGGCTGTCTGTAACCAGTGAGAAGTGCTGATGAGAAAGCAGCATGCCCAAGAATGGAGACCAGCTTGAAAAAGCCCAGTCCGACCAAATCAAAACCAGACCAGGCCAGACTAAAACGGACAGAGCCGGGACCAGGACTGGGACCTCATTGTCTTACCTGGGTCAGTCCTCCCCCTCCTCTGGCGTGATCTCTGTCTCTTTATGTACCACTACTTTGGTCACTGACATGTCAGGATGCTGTTCTTTAGCCTCCTTTATGGCCTGAGCCAGAGCCTATATACGGGAGTGCAGTGCCAGGAGGGATCACCAGGGGGAGACAGAAAATGGGGAAGGCGGGGAGGGAGCGGGGATGTTGGATTGTGAGTCAATATGCCAACAAGGAAGCCACTTTTAGTTACATTTGTTATACTTCCAGTATTTGCTGAAGTCACATCACGAGTTAATAATGTTTAAAATGTCACATGCTAAGCCACGCTACGTCATGTCGCTGTACAATGCTTGCAAAGTGCGAGTAAAGGTCCTGAGGGGTCACAAAGGTTACTAGCATTTTACTTTTTCATGGTCATTGCTCAAAGAAAAATAATGAGGAGGATAGTGGAGAATAAATGAGAAACAGTATGAAGCAGAAAAGCTGTAAGAGACCTCATCGTGGTCGATGTCAGCATCTCCTGTGATGACGATCCTTTTCTCAATTCTCGTCTCTGATACTCCTCCTTTCACCATCTGACGAGAGAGAACAGAGAGGACTTAAAATCAGAGATATGGCAACAAACATCATCTTAAAGCGTTATTAAACACATAGTTTTTAAGTTTCATCATGCTATATTTTTATTTAAAAGTACCCCCTTTTTTTATCTGTCTAAATCCTTAAAATGGGCCACAGATAACAGGAAGGCTGTGTGAATATAAACATAAAAAGTTCTCCACCCTCAACAATTCATCAATTAGTTGAGTGACAGAAAATGTTTCTGAAATCTTTTTCTCAACTTTTTGATAATTGATTCATCGTTTAAGCATCTTTTTAAAAGCAAAAAAAAAAAAAAAAATCACTGGTTCCAGCTCTGAAAATGTGTATAAATAATATAATAATTATATAAATATACGTCAGAGAGGGTGATGACATTATTGTAGCAAAAGCACCATAAGTCTTTTCTTTTCTTGTTTCCTTTTCCCCAGGACAGGAGTGTGTAACGAGGCATGTCTCTATACTACAAATATACATACGCTTCATTTCTTCTTCTTCTTTTCCCCACTCTTCACCCGTTTTAAATTCTGCAGTAAAGAAAGGCTAAAGCAGACATGCACAGGCTGTCTTCATGTTTGAGGCTTCGAGTGTTACGAGACTAAAAAGGGACAATAGATGAACTCTGACCTTTGTGATGTGTGTGGTTGTCGTGGTGCTGGTGGTTTCCGAGGTGATGGTCTGAGCACTCAGCAACACCCCGGGGTCTACGTCACCATTAGTGTCAACCTGTTGATAAGCAAAACACTCTTTTGAAATTACATTTCATATCTGTACTCCAGATAAAGTAAAACTACCCATTACAACAGATGTATAGAGTTCCTATCAAATATTAAACACTAATCGGTGGGAGCTTTAAAGCTGCTTTATTTTATTTGTTTGGCCATTTGTGGGGAGAGGAAATCCTCAACTATTCTTTAATCACAATCATCTCTCACGTATTTTCCAAATGGTGAAAGATGTAAAATGGAGGTAATGTCAGGTTTTGTTCATATGTACCTCTGCAGACTCGTAGGTGATAGTTTTTGTCTCTGTGTGGATCACAGGCATCTCTTTGGTACCCACGACGGCATCAAGACTCTGATGGACAAAAAGGCAAAATGGACACAAATAAAATGCATGCAGAGGGAGCACGGCAGTACAAAAAACCATCTGTGCTCTTATCTGTCATGTCTGAGACAAACTGCTGTAGGTGTTCACTGTACGTCTTTGTTCTTAAAATAGCTCCACACTGTCGTACATAAAATCAAATTCACACAAATAAATGCTGCATGCTAATAAACTAAGCCAAAGACTGTCATTGAAGGGCTTTAATCTCTAAACGAGCATGCAGTCATGCATTAGAGTCCCTGATCCAGTGAAGGAGAGGATACTGGAGAATGCAAATCACAAGGTTTCAATCAGTGTGCACCGCATCATATTAAAAAAGGTCCCCCCAACAAACTGTGAAGTTAGCACGTTGAGACGCGTGTCCATGCTTTTGGTGGAGTTTTGCCGTTGATTATTGGTGGCAGATTGGGTCGGCAGGAGGGGAGGTTACAGGCCACTGGAGCTGATGCAGGGTTACCTCCGACTGAGACACGGCTGGACGTGGATGGGTGAGCGGGGTGTCTGAGGTAATGGGTTCAGTCAGAGTCACTTTGTGTGGGCTGGACGTCTGGTCTTGTTCTTCCATTCCTTCAGCTTGGGCTATTTCTTCTTCCCTCGCCATAACGTCTTCTCTCACTGCTGAACCCTTTTCGTCAACACAGTCTTCTGCCAGTTTCAAATTCACTTCTTCCTCATCATACTCCTCCTCGAGTTCTTCCTTCCTTCCATCTGCCTCTTCCTCCTCTGTTCTCTCCATTTCATCTTCCAAGCTGTCCATTTGTACATAGTAGCATTTCTCTTTTTTGAAGGGCAAAGGTTTCAAGATGTCTGGAAAGGTCTTTTGCTCTTCATCTTCTGCTGGTGAACACTCATCTATCTCTTCATCCACCTCCTCAATACCATCTTGTAACTCTGTGGGAAACTCTTGTTCCTCGAAATACTGTACTTCGCTGGAGAACTGGACTCTCTTGCCATCTACTTCTGTGTGCTTTCTCTCCCCTGCCAATTCCTCTTTCAAAGCACTCTCTGCTGCTTCCCGGTCGTTGTGTTCCTCCTCTGTTGAAGGCAGTTTATCTTCCTTTTCACAATCTCCGATGTAAGCAGGAGCAACAGTGAATCTGAAACCATCATTTTCGTCTTTTGACATCAACGCCTCCCCCTCCACACCTGCATCCTCTCCCTCCTCATCTATTACTTCCTCATTTCCCTTTTCTGCTGCTAAGGTCAGCACTGCAGACTCTGGCAAAGCACTACTGCCAGACAGGCTCTCATCTAACCCTAAATTAGTTGCGACCGGCCGTTTTTCTGCTACCAGCTGCACAGATGCACACTGTTGAAGTTGCTCTGAAGATGGTGCGATGCCTGGAACACTAACAGAGTCAGCTGCTGGATCTCCTAAACTATTATCCTCTTGTGACACAACTACATAATCTGGCTCCCCATCTGCAGGCTCTGCTGACTTTGTTTTGACCGTGAGCTCTGCTGTAGTGTGCACTGGCTCAGCCTTTGCAGCCTCTGTGGTCTGGATATTCACCGTTGGCCCTGTTGACTCGGCTGGCGCTGCCTCTGTCTCAGTGGCAACCACCGCTTTCTCCTCTGGTTCAGCTGATGTCTGTGAATGATAATTGTACCATTAGATTATGTTTTTCGATCACCAAGACAATAAAGGAATCAACTCAATACAGGGCAGTTTCAGATCACCTGATAAAGAAAAATGGTTATGGGGGTTATATATTTCCAGACTTTCACTGCGTACAACCTGACAGAATTACATAATAATACATACAACATAATAATAGGCATACATATTTAAAGACAATTAAGTTTCAGTTACACAAAAACCATTGCAGTGTTGTATTTTGAAATCTGTGAGGACCAGAGAGGAGTGGTCACCTTTTGAGAGGAGGAAACCCATCCCAGCGTAGACTGATGGGACAGAAGGATGGACGAAGACAAGATCAGAGAGAAAGGAAAAAAAGAGGACAGTCAAAAGTCACAGTGAACACCAGACAAAGAGAAAAGGGAAAGAGGGTAGAAAAATGAAAAGGTCTGATTGTATGGAATACCATTATGTAGCACTAAACCAGCTGAACCTAAAGCCAAGTTGAACAAATCCTAAAACCTCAAACGCAAATCCGGCTTTGGAGTCGCTGAATCCACCAGCAGCAAATTTCCACTAATCTGCTTTTGACAAACTGTTCCTTAAGAACAGTGAAATCTCTTTTCAGGTAGACCCATACAATTGTTTTCCTGACTCGTTACGGAGACAGAAGGGGATTTGGGAAGATGAGGTGGGGAAAGCTGCAGCGGTGGCACTGAGCCAGGGCTATGAAGTCACTGCTTTCAGGGAACTGATAACAGAGCTGAAAAAAAGGAATGGTGCAGCTGAGCAAAACGGTGGAAAACAAACAAGAGTCAGCCAGAGCCCCCATTTCTCCCCTTATCAGCCGTGGGAGCCAGCTGCTAAGGCAAAAACAAACCCAAAACAGTTGTATCAAAAAAGAAGCAGCGAGCTTGATTGCAACAGAAACCGGTGGGTTTGCAAGTGTGACAGTAAACGCTGGGTGTTAGGGGACCGTTAGCCATGCACAGCGCTTGATTACACTGTTGTTAGACTGGTTTGGCTGCTGCTGGAGGGGAAGGCAATGGGGGAAGGCTGAGGGTGGTGGAGATATGGAGGGAGGCAGCCAAAACCGAGCTGTTGGTTTTAGTTTTCATACAGTACCACTGCTAAGGATGTAGTTGAGGATTCAGAAACTGTGATCTGAGTCAGGCTGGACTTTGACTGCCCCGTTTGGACCTCTTCGAAGGTGAAGATTTCTGCTTTCTGCTGCAGAGCATCAGAAGTCATCATCTCTTTCACTTCCTTTGTCGACACACTGATGATCTCCGAAGCCTCCGTCTTCACCTCCTCAGAAATCCATGATGCCATGGCCTTTTTAGGCGAATCAACACCTTTAATCTTAGTCATGTCATCAGTTTTTATCTCCATCTTCGGACTCGGCGTCTTGACTAATGTGGTTTTGGCTTCTATAATAACAGAAGCGTCTTCTTTGATACTTTCTTTCTTTTTAGAGGCAGACAGCATTTCATTCTCCTCAGCTTCGGCCTCTTCAGGGACTACAGGCTCCTCTTTTTCACCCACAGCACTCGCCTCTTTGCCCTCTGCGTCTTCTTTATCCTCTGCCTCCTTCAAGATAATGAGCGTCCCTTTCTTGTCACTGATGGCCTGGGACACTTCCTGCCTGACAGCGCCCGGGCTGACCTTCCCCGCTGACTTCTCCGACACCTCCTCCTGGGAGTCGGGGGTTTTCTCCTCCACCTCCCTGAGGGTCCCGTCCATGAAGACGTCGTCGTCCATAGTGGTTGACAGACTAATTCCGCGTGGCCCAGAGGAGGTGGCCAAATCTGTGGCGATACTATCCACCATGTATTTCACCAGATATCCTGTTGCCTGGGGAGACACTTGGCTTATTGGAAATGGATTGTTCAAGTTAATAGACAGAGGGAATCACACAGCCAAGACGGTGAGAATAAGCTCAAGACACTATTTATCTAGAGATGACATACACAGACTGAGCTCCATAAATACTTGGACAAAGGATGCACTGTTTGGACGTAGTTTTAACCTAGTTTCTCTGCACAGATATGATAGTCTTACCTCTTATAAAAACTAAAAAAAGTGAAGAGTAATGCTTGAATTTCTATCAGCACTTGAATTCTCTCCTTTTATGGTTTGTCCTTATCATTTTACCCTATGCATTTTCTGTAATTATTTGTGCTGTTTTCACCCATGTATGCACCAAATGTTATTGCCTCTTTTGGGTAATACAGTTTGATTTGATTAATATCAGATATTGATTTTTAAAAGGCTATAATCATTAAAAAAAATGACTTTTTTCAAAACCTGGACAATGAAGGACATTTCAAGCTACAATTCAAATTTAAGAGAGATGAGAAAAAGAGCAGATAACGGAAATAAAGTGGAGGAACTGTACATGAAGTAGTAACAGCCAAAATACTAAAAACTGAGCCAGTGTGCAGATATGCCTGGACTAGGTAGAAACAAAGGGCAGCACACAACACCACACTCACAAAATGCAAGTGTTTTTACACAGGAAAACCATAGTGGAAGCTGCTTACCCGAGTGGCTTTAGGTTCCACCTCCTCTTTTGTCCCTTCTCCTGCAGGCTCCTCGTCGCCAGTCTAAAGAAGAAAGAAGAAAAATAAAAAAAGGTCACACAGATTGAGACAGACAGAAGAAAGGACGTGTCCAGTGTGGCTGCATGTTCAAATGGACAAGATCCTGATCCCAAAGCTCTTCCAGAGAAATCAGCTTCTTTTCATTTCAGTCAGACACATTTGATGTCGGTGATTAGTCTTCAGAGACTTTAATTAGTGCTGCTCATCTGACCTGCATGAGTTCATCAGATTATGTTACACAACACAAGTAAAGAAGAAACGCTGATAAAACTGCTCCTAACTCAAGCACAACAATCATATTACTGATTAATGACTGCACCATCTATTACCGAGACAAATTTATATGTTAATCAGCTGCTGATGAGATAGAGTGAAGACATACGGTGATGGTGGCAAAGCGAGACACACATATTTTAGCACCAACTCCGAATGACTTTGAAGATTAATTTACTTTATGTGCCCATATTCTCTTAATATGCACGAGAGCCATTTGCAATGTAAAATGTACTGCACCAGACTCATTTGATTTAGAAGATATAGCTCTAGCCCCATTACGAATATTGAATTTACTGCATTATGACTCATTACACAAACTCTTGAGATTGATGTCTTTGTTTATGCAACAATCTCCACGGTGATGTCATGCTCCACACACACAAAGCCGTCATTCAGTCTGCTGTGGACTGCAGCTTACATCCAGCGGCTCTATCATTGGTGCTTCATCTGATCTGGGTGAGCGCGCAGGGGACGAGGAGAGCCTCTTCTCCCATTCTGTCGAGCCCGGCATTCTGTCGCCCGTCTCCAGGAAGGAGCGCTTCAGTTCGCTGATGTTGGTCTGGTGCTTGACCATCTCTGCTGGAGGCGAGGCGTCCTATAGTAGCCGGTCAACCATGATACAAGGAGATGAGGCCGGGAGCAGAGTGGAGGGAACGATGGCCATGCTTTATGTACGCAACGGTAGCTTGCATATCCAATAAAATGCCAAAAAAAATAAAAATGTTGGGCAGCATAAAATGCAGTTCTGAAAAAGGTCTGGAAAAAACCAATACAGACCTAAAATCAACTGCATTATATGCTTCATTCTTTACGTTTATTATTCACAGGCCTGTTTGGGAGGCTGTGCAGACTACCTAACAGCTCACACACACAGCAACATAATGGCAAAATGTCCATCCACATGGCAGCTCTAATTACGAGAGTAGCAGCTTGTACTTAAATGCTAAGGGAGCATTTAGGACCAGCTTAATTCAACGAAAATAAATGATTTCATGCATCGCTTTACAGATTTAGTTTTACAGGTTTAGTTAAGCACAACACTCCCAAATCTCATTAGAAGTTAAGACCACTACAAACACTGGCTTAATTAACTTTAATTTCTGTTGCTTTATTTCTGACAAAAAATTTATTTGGATGCTCACAGCAAGGAATCTGTTAGATAACAATGTAGCCAACTAATTCACACACGAACTCCAGGAAACAGAATCTAACGCTGGCAAAGCTGGGAAACTAATTTGTTATCAGTTAGGATTCTTCATATCAAAAGCACCTGCATGCATATTTCAGTCATGCATTATTTTCTTACCAACCTCTAGCATCAGATTACTATGCTTGATAAAAACGTTTTCCCCTTTTACTCGCCTTATGAAACTATACTGTAAAAGACAAAAGAGGGGAGAGGAATTGTAGTTAAAGGTGCTGTTCCATGTTAAATTTAGACTTGTTAGGAGAAATTGGGAGCTTTTTAGCTTTCTATGGTATGGCTGTAAATGACATGATGGCATAAGTCAACTCACTGAAAAGTCTCGGTAAAAGCCATGGATTAGAAAAACCTTAAAAACTGTGAAATCTGACTCTTGGGCGCAGCAACAGGAAAAAGAAATATGAACATGACTCAACCATTTACAAACAAAAGCACTGGAGAAATGAGCTGGAATGGCGTGTTTAGAAGCAGCGACGGCTTTGGAGCAGCAGTCTGTGAAGTGAATTCAGGCAAGAGTAAATGGTCAGTCTGGTGTGTGGTGTGATATAGTGAGCGTGTCAGCAGGAGGAGGAGCAGGCAAGCCAGGGTGGAGGCATAAAGTGACTGATGGCGGATGTTTTGAGCAGCTCAGTGCATCCGATGGTGGTGGTCTGATGCACTGAGCATGGCCATGAAGCGAGCCCAGTGTACCTGAGTGCGCATCTCAGAGTCCTCATCTGCGTCCGACTGACAGCAAGTAAAGGAGGAGAGAGTGTGAGACAAGGAGGAAAGGGGTCATTAAAGAGAAGAGACACAGAGAAATCAGGTGACGGGAAAGAGAAAGTGAGCAACAAGGAGCGGCAAGCACAGAGATAAAAAAGGGTAAAGATGGTGGTTGAACTAAAAAGTAATGAATATCGTCACAGAAACTGAGCCTTCGCAACCGTAACTAGGCATGACAGGCCTGTCAAGCTTTGAATTGTGCAAGTAGTGTGCATGGAGTTGTAATTAAAGTAATACTCTGGGTGATGTCTTTCTTCATAGCCTTTCCAAAAGCAAAAGTGTAAGGAATGTTGGTCTGCTCCAACATACGCTGAGAAACCTGATTTTGTACCCAATCGACTACAAAACATTTCGAATGGTAAATCTGCCACCGTTATCTTTATAAACTGCATTGTGTGGCGTGTGAAAATGAAAAGCTTGACAGGTTTAGCAAACAGTCTATAGAGAGCCGAATTAAACCAGAACTACTGGGTTCTGTTCCAAAAGTAAGAAAACCTCAACATCCCATTGACATTCGTAAAAATGGTAATATAAATAAAAATACATATCTCAATGTATGTCGTGTGGCTCGCTTCATCACCAGGTTTCTACTCATCTATCTAACATTGTTGTTTATTCAATATTTATGATTTAAGTGGCCTTTAACAAACAATTTCCCCCATAAGCCCTAGACATTTGCAGGATAGATGTCACGGCTCAACAGAAGAGACAAGTCCAGCCGAGGGGTTGCGGCTAGCTCAGACATGTCTAAAATAAAAGCAGGACAGAGAGGACTGGACGCTGTAGAAGCTTTCAGAAAGGCAGATGCTAAATTGAGAAATTGCATTGAGTTACAGAAGCTCGTGGAACAGAGACTCATTTGAAAAAGTGCCCTGAGATAACTTTGTTATGATATGGCGCTATATAAATAAAACTGAATTGAACCCAGACGTGACGTCATGACTTCGGCTCTCTATTGGACTGTAGCAAGTGCAAAAGACAGTGATTTACATCTAAAATGTGTTAACAATACATAAAAATAAAAAAAAAGAACTAAATGGGCATAACAAGATGTAATGCATGCGTCACATGCAGAACTTCAAGTGCTTCAAATTCTCCGAAATGTTTCAATGGGCATTACACCCATGGTTCAGCATCACTATTTCTCTGCTCCGTCAGTACTTTTTTCATGCCTTAAATATGACGACTTCCCTTGATGTACAAACCTCTGTGGCGGTCATCTCTCCATCAAAGGCAAAGTCAGTTTGTTCGCTGTCAGTCTGCTTTCACAAACAGACCAAAACCGTTCCGAGTGGCAAGCAAGAAAAACAACAAGAACGCAACTTGTAAACCCACGGAAATGCATTTATCGTCAACAGAGATTCCTCATAACCACAAATGGAAATGCACTGGTTGTTTCTGTAAGCCACACGTTATCAGACAACGCTACAGATAAGGTTAGGAAAAGGAAAACAAAAAGAAAAAAAGCAAATGAAAAGTAAGCAAGCAAAACAGACTCAGAGGAAGTTTAAACCTTCGGTCAGTCACTTTGACATTCAAGTTTAATACTAAATTTGCTTTGGATTTGGACAGGGCTAAATCCTGGTACATATTAATTTGAATTCATTACAGGTCATTAAAACATTTTCTGTGTTGTTGCTGGTCAAACATACAACACTGGGTACTAAAAATTTGATTTGACGATTTTGTTGCCTAACAGCAACCTGACTTTCAGGCCCTCCCCCCTCCTCTCCATGCATGTTGACACTAGGGGTGATCTGGATGCATTTAACTGTCACAGTCTCTCGCATTTGTGATTCAAAAGAAAAAAAAAAAAAGAATCACATTTTGGCACTATATAGTGAATTGCTTTTAGCCCTTTTCAGCAGAACTTCAATTTAAATTATTCATTTTAATTTGTGCTGCTTTGCTTGACACATAGCAATGCAGAGAGACTGAGCGCATAGATAAATATGGAAGTGTTTTTATGTAGCTGTTGATCTTTTAGCAGTCACTTACTACACTGTAAAGCCATTAATGTGAATGATAACGCCGAGATGGGTTAGGCACAAAGTTATGTTTTTAAATATGAGATTTGGTGAAGGATGAGGAACTAAATGACGATAGGGGACTTCTTCGAATCCTCATTATCTCTAATAAACGCACTCAGTCAAATATTACACTGCAACTGTTTCACACTGCAACATGAAACTGTTATTATTTCATGGTAATTTGTTAGTGATACTGCATAAAGCTATGAACAAATGCGGTAAATGTGTCAAAAAAGTTGCCACATTTCAGGCTTATACGAGTAAAAAAGTCGCCAATTTTTGTGTCTAACCCTCTCATTAAGGTGGAGTAAATACAAGCCAATCAAATATGAAATGGTGAGACTTGCAGGTTCATCTCTGTGTACTTATGATGAGGATGTAGTCTACAGGATGAGTGTGACCGGGCAGAGATGAGGTTCTGAAAGTAGGAGAACTGACAGACACTGGGACAGACACAGTCTCCAGGTCAGCTCTGAACTGGTGAAACAGCAGAGCAAGATACAGGACAGGATAAGGGGTTAACCGTTATAATGAACTGGCACTCTAAACCAGAGGCGGGTACTGGAACATACAAGCGTACGCGCACACACCTCCTCTTCCTCTGAACTGTCATGGTCATGGTAGCCCTGGGCTATGGAGGCGGTCAGGGAGGCTGCCTTGGGTTCCAGGTAGCAGAGGCACAGCGCCAGGGGGAAGGAGAGGGTGAGGGCGTAGGGGACGGAGAAGGAGGTGGAGAGCAGGAAGAAGAAAATGAAGAGGAAGCAGGGGATGAGTGAAGGTGACTTAATGGGCAGGAAGTTCTGCGCGCACTCAGGGAGGAAGCGCATCTCTGACAGATCGGGGAAGGTGATGTAGCCGTCCTCATCCAGGAAGGAGGACAGGTCGGGCAGGTGCAGGGAGAAGGAGAAGAGAGTACCGCCGCGGCCCTTGCCCTGCTCTAGCCTCTGCTTGCGGGCCGAGAGCAGCAGCACCTGCTCGTTCAGCAGGGCGGCTTTGCGGTCGGCGAGGGCTTGCCGGCGGCGGCACCCAGCGCTGCTCTTGGCTGGACTGACTGACGAGGCCCGTTTACGCGCGTTCTCCCTGCGCCTCCGCCGAACTTTCGTTGATGAAACAGGAGATGAGGGGAGTGAGAGCTCAGAGCGGAGGGGGTCGGTTGTGTACACACTAGGGGAGCACTGATGGAAGGAAATGTCAACGAAAAGATGGCGTGTGTGTAAATGGAGAGGAGCGAAGGGGAAGGGTTTGAATACGCATGAGCACACACATACACACACACACACACACACACACACACACACACGAGTATAGTGTGGGGTCAAAGGAAGGACAAGAAAAGAAAAGCTAATTAGTAAAGCGCACACAAGATGAGAAGCACTTAGGCCTAGTCTACTGCAGTGGGTTAAGCTGAAAGCAACTGGGAAATTCTCATCAGCCATTACGAAGTCTATTAAGAAAGAAAACAAACTAAAATCTCAAAAAAGGCAATCTGGGGGCATATTTGTATATATTAACTCTCTTTGAACCAAACACAAAAACAATTCAAGCCTCTAGAAAGTTCCTTCACCCAAATCAAATGCAGCTCTGACTGCACTGAAGCTATTGGACAGTGGTTTACCTTTGTGTCCTGTTTGAGCGGTGTTGTGCCAGCGGGTTCTGGCGTCTCTACAGCATCCATCTGAGCGTCCTCCTGCTCCACCTTCTCTTCCTCCTTCTCTGTCGTTACAGTGGTGATAATGTCTCCCTTGGCAATGACTTTGGCTGCCCCGTCGGCAGCGCTGTCCTTCATGAGTGTCTCATGGTTCTCCATAATGGGTGCTGGAGGACAGGAAGACAAAGACGGATGTGACGGACTGGAATCGTGACGTTTTATGGACACCAATGGTCTGTTTTGAATTCCAGGTAAAAATGTGAGCCGTGGAATAAAGGGTTTGCTCCTGTTGTTACGATACCCATTGTGGCCTTGTCACTGCACTGCAAAAGTGTGCCAGACATTTTAGCTTTGCAGGCTTTCAGGTGCAAAGCACATTTTTCTTCCTTTTCAAAGAAATAAAAGGAGGAACAAAAAACTAATCTGAACTTTTAACAAAAGGTTTCTGTCATCAATTCCTGTCACAAAAAGCAGCAGTAGCATCTTTTAGTGAGAAAGGTTTTTACCCAGAAGTTCAGGAAAGACAATCATATCTAAAATTAGGAACACCCAAAATGAAATGTTTGTGCAGGTGCTTCTAAAAACATCCCTAATCAACATAAACTGGATAAATCAACACTCGTAACAAGTCCTCAGTTAACGATTTCAACTTGGGTGGCATTTGAGGGCTGGTCATTAATCATAAAACGGCCTCACCTCCATCTAAGCTGCGGGACATGTTGTAGCGTTTGCTGGAGGAGCGTTCGAAGAGCGGAGCAGGTCTAATAATCTGGGAGCTGGCCCTGCGGGTCTGAGCCTGCGTTCTACCGCTGTAGCGAAACTTGGAACCCAGGCTCAGGAACTTCTTCGGGGGTGCCTCAGGGGATACGAGCCTGTCACAAGTTACAAACACTCACATTAATCAAACCAGAAATAAAACACAGATTTAAGCTTTGCACTGTAAAACATGTAAGACTCCTACTTATTTGAATCGTCTCCAGAGAGCCCTCAGGCTTGGCTCGCTACTCCAAAGAACCCAGGAGACCATTTTCTGCTTAAAGCAGCACAAAGCAACTTTGCATGTTGTCCAAATGGCAACAACTACTAACAGCCTGAACACAGTTTCTATTTCACTACAAAGAAATCATCTAAGGTTATCAGTGAACTCGTGTTTACAAGGCTGCCATGACTTTGATCAATTAACAATAAAGGATGTCAGAGACTTGAGAAAATAAAGTAGCTTGTGTTGGTGAGTCCAAATCTGGACAAAATACTATCTCTTTGCTGTCCAGGGGACAGTCTTTGAATCATTACTTACTGCCAGTGACCACCTGATACAGAAGAACAACATAATAGCAGGGAAACATGAGATTTTGCTGACAAGTTGGGTCTCTCTTTTTTTAAATTAATCCCATCACAGTAGAAAGGTCCTCTATCTCTTACCTGAAGAAGGTATGGTGCTCGACACAGACCTTCCAGAGCCTTTTGGCAGCGCGATGATTCGGAAGCTTGAAACCAATTGTGCTTTCAAACTGCTCAAACTGCAACAGGGACAAAACAGTGTGGTCAGATTCACTATATAGGTCACCTTGACCTTCACTCATTTATTTTTAATCCATTTTCTATTAATGTGTGTTTCTATGTTTATTGCTAACATTTCACTAGTTGTTTACACCCAAATCTGTAAAAAAGTAACTTCTTTAATTTGAGTTTTACATTAATAGTGATATCCCCGTGTCCCATTAGTTTTGCCACAGATCTCAATATGAGTCAATTAAAAATCTCCTGATTCCTTGTCCCAATACAATATGTATATTTTCCTACATAAAAAAGCTTCGCAGTGCCCACTTATACAGTACATTTTAAGATATGTAAACTATTATTTCCTTAATAATAATAAAAAAAATGTCAGTAAAGAGAAGATGTCAGTGTCAATGTCAATCTATTAGGTCAGGAAATTTTATACAGGAATAGGACCGCGTTTCTTTATGTCCAGAAAGTTCAGGAGCAACCAAGAGCAGCACTGTAAAAAGTTGCTGAAATGGAAGCAAATTTGACATCTGCTGTACTGGGAATCAATTGATCAGGCTTTACAGCAGATACTTATAAATAAATACCTTGATTATCCCTGATTCTGACCCAGCAGATCAGCTCTGGTTTCCCTATAAATAAATATAACTGTTACTGTTCTGACCTCGCCAGGCCGGATTTTGATGTAGAAGTTGTTCCTCTTGTAGGAGATCTTGAGGATTTTGGGCCAAGCGAACCTGTTGATCCGCAACCTGTCTCTGTAGATGAGCAGGCCACTTGCACAAACTCCCAACATGATCTCCACACCCTCAGAGTCCTAGGAACAACACACACCAAGAAAGGTTTTAAAAGAAAAGAGTTTAACGAAACTCATTCACAATGTGTCCACTTTGGTAACACGGGATCCCTGACAATCTCAAAGAAGAAGCCACCGACCACCACGTCGCTCTTCATTTTGTGTTGTGCACAGCATAAACTTCCATAAACTCTACAGGATATACAGGAGGTTCAGGAGCCAGTGCACAGCAGGGTAAAGTAGAATTTAACAGTCAAGTTTGTGATAATAACAGGGTGAAGCAGGCAGGTGGAGAGTGGAATCAGGCATATGACAACTCTTATCGTCTCTATGCAGGCTGTGGTGACGTTGACTAAAGACTCAATGGGCACTGAGTGGCAAAAAGCAACAGTGAAGTCTTTGGGAAATGGTGGATGAAGCACAAAATGACGCTCTTCACTGCACAAAGCATGAGATGAGCAGGTGAAACCAATAATGATGATGTTTTGAGAGGGAAGCGCTGGTCCAAAGCAGGAACAATCAGTCTTAAGTAACAGTGGGATATTGAAATAAATGACAACTTTGTATGTAACCATGCATAAGTAGAAACCACACACACGCAGGTAAGCACATGAGATGCAGCCTCTTACCTCTCCCTCAGATGGAGCCAAGAATTCATAGAGACTCCCTATCAACTTTGCATTTAATGAGAGAGGAGAGAAGACATATATTTTTCTTGTGTATCAAAACTGACTCACATATCCAACACTGAGCATTGATGTCTGCTCGGTTTGATCAACGCCGCTTCCTCATCTCTGTCATCTCCTCCATTCTGATCTAAATCTGCGAAAGGCAATATCCTCTCCATCGCTCACATGTAGACCCATTTTGACTTTCAAAGCGCTTTTGATAACTGATTCATATCAAGACTGATGTCTGTAATTTTCTTTAATGATGACAGCGGTCCTGCTGCCATAATCCAGCTCTCCCTTTACTGCTTGTGTTCTAATGACGTGTTTGATCCCAT
This sequence comes from Maccullochella peelii, assembly GCA_002120245.1. Classification (NCBI taxonomy): domain Eukaryota; kingdom Metazoa; phylum Chordata; class Actinopteri; order Centrarchiformes; family Percichthyidae; genus Maccullochella; species Maccullochella peelii. Next base: position 143,352 of record LKNJ01000389.1, on the reverse strand, counting down.
CTGGCCTGGCGGGTGAGAAACGGCGAGAAAATCATTCAAGTCAAGCTGGGCTCCAGACCCCGCCACCCCCATTACCCCTCCACCCTTCAGGCCCCAAAATCCAAAGTGGAAGCAGTGACATAATGTCAGTCAATCAGCAAAACAAATGGCGGCATGTTAAACTGAAGCGTTACTGTGGCAGCCGTGATGTATTTGAAGCAGCGGTGTTGTGGTGGCAAGCGTCACTATTGACTGCGTGAGTGGAATGCGTTTGTATTCCTTTTATGCAAGATGAGACTAACATTTATATTTTACATATCACTTGCACCCACCATAACTAGGCTCATGAGTGACATTCGAGTGCACCGATTCAGGGTACTACGTCAAGGATTAGTTCAACATTTTGGGAAATAAGATTATTCGCCTTCTTGCCAAGAAGTTAGATGAGAAGGTTGATACCACTCTCGTTATCTGTACGGCAATTATGAAGCTATAGTCAACAGCTGGTTAGCTTATCTTAGCATAAAGACTGGAAACAAGGGGGAACAGCTAGCCTGGCTGTGTCCAAAGGTAAAATATCCGACAGTAACAAATTAACATGTTATGTCTTATTTGTTTAGTCCGACGAATAAGCGTAATTCCCCAAATGCTGAACTATTCCTTTAAAGAGAATAAAAACATTTATATTAAAAAATAATAATTTGGCTGTAAATTCTATACTAGGAGTTAAAAGTTTGTAGTGACTTGTTACCTTGGCGTGGTGGAGGTCCACGCCGTACATGGACAGCTTCTTGGCATTTTCCAAGAAGTGCATCTCTGCCTCGGCTGGTGTCATCCCCCTGATAGATCAGAACAGAAACTGATCAGACAAGGTCAACAAGGACGAGTGCAGCAAAGAGAGATTTGATGCTTTCTGACCATGTGGATATGCAACATGTAGAGTCCAATAAGATCAGAACAGGCAGAATTCACAGTTTTATTGCATAAAAGCTTTCGGGAAATGGTTGTTTTTATGGATGCTTTTAACTGAGGCTCAACAGAGTACCATGAGTGCCTCCATTTTTAGCATAGACGGTCTTTAGAGAGACCCTAATCCTTGCACTGTCATTGCCTCACTCCATCCACAGGGCAAGAGAAGACCGCATCAGTTTACACACAAATCACTGTAATCCACAGAGAATGAAGGGCTCAGACAAAGGATAGCCAGCAACATTCATTTATAGGAAAACACAAATCCAATATCTGGAGACATGCTGCCTTTCAGAGCAGATTATTATTCCAGGCTGTAAACGTTCACTCAGGTTGACGGACTTGCTTGAAGTTGTCAGATTCAAGGCTTAAAGGCCCTAAATACCTATTTACCCAATCAGCTTTATATTATGAGCAACGAGCTCTTATGTAATCTCAAAATATTCTGTCAATTTTAAAACAGTCTTTGTTGTTTCACATGATAGAAATCTATCTGAGTTTAGCAACATTCAAATTAAAACCTGATGATAGTTTTGGGTTGTCTGCTTTGTTATCAGGCCGCTGTCAATCTGATCAAACCACACCCACACAGTCCTGATGAAGCAGAAGAGCTTGAGCTTTGGAGTGTTAAACTCTTTCTTAACTTTGATGTTGCTTATTTTATAGTCAAGATTATTTAATGCTAAAAAGAAATACTTAAAATATGAAATCAAATTGTCTGGGAGGGGCTTTACATCTATAACATAAAAACTACAACTGCAAAGATACAAACTTTACATATAAAAAAACCCAAAACTCATCTAGCATTTAGTGCTGTTAAAGGCATGTTTTTGGATCATTTTTGTGATTTGGTTTCCAATCAGAGAAACTCACGTAACAGTATTTACTGCTTGTGTGCAGAATTTCTGTCAATCTATCTTTTATAATTTCCGTAATCGAACTGAGCATACTTTCCCCCAATCTACAATTTGTCTGATAATGAAATTCTGTAAAAAACAAACAAACTGTATGTATTGCAATTGATGTAACAAAATTTCACAAAAAACGTGTTATATGTTTGCATGTCTTCTGCACAGGAGTATAACTTCCACAGAGGATGAGATCATGTTCCCCTTTCCACTTTTACAGTGTCAGTTTGATTGTGTTTGAATTTCTGTGTCCTCTTACTGTCCAACCACCAAAATCCAGATGAAAGAAGCTCTGAGTTGATACAAATGTTGATATGCTCATCTTTCTCACACCAGTAACCATTACAAATTACAAAACTATTTTTATTCATTCTTTTCTCAGAGGCAGTTGTTTCTATAACTGAATTGTACATTCTTGTCTGGTCCAGGACTGTATTAAAAGTTGTGCTTGAGAGTTGAAGCATAGTATAAAAAGAGTTCAGGAAATGATGTCGAGACTAACTTGTAGGTCTTGTGGAGTTCCATGACCTTCTCCTCTAGCTCTTTGGTCTGGTTGGGTGCGAAGCGCAGTTCGCTGATGTAGTCGCTGCCCAATTCCTCGGGGTCGTAGTCGCCCAGTTCAGACTGCACTGTGTAGGAGCCCAGCACCGTGTGGGTGGCAAAGGAGCACGGCAGACGGCCTGAAACCACATCATCTCTCAGCTGCAGACACAGGTAGTACCTGAAAGAGGAAGAGGAGACAGAAAACAAAACAGTCAAGTAATTTTGTTTCGTCATTTGATTTTTAAATACAATTTACCTGCACAATCTGTTATTTTTCCTACATTTCTAGGCATCCAAATCAACGAAAATGTAACTCAAAGTCCTTTTATAATAAAATTGATGAACCGTGATACATTTTTAAACATAAATGTCCGCCAACGATCACATAACAATCACTCTAAATTAGCTGCTTACTCACCTTGTGATATCCTCAGTCAGTTGGGAGGGGTCTGGAGGGTAAAACTTTACGTTGAAAGCAAAGTTCCAGGGACCAGCTGAGACGCAGAAAGAAAATCAAATTATCAAAGCAGCATTTTATAATAGCATACATCTCATTTGGCTGTTCAGGACACACAACACTTGAGTGGCTTTATTAGATTATAAGACTCACTCCTGATCTGCTTCTTCAGCTCCTTGGAAGGGTCTAGCCAATTCTGCAACAGACAACCACAGACAAAAAGGCATTAATTGTTGCCAATGTGTGAACAAATTACTAAGAACCAAAGTGGGCCACGGTCACTGTCTCTTTCCTTGAAATCTAGAGATTAATCAAACATTTGCATTGTGACAACGTCCAGCATGTTTAGTAGTGTCATCTTTTAAATGACTTCCTCAAGCGCATGTTAATAGATGGAAGTTTTAGCTTTATTCAATGTCATTTAGCATATTTGACTCTTCCATAACCCTGCTTCAAAATATATTATAAATCAACTTCACTTATATAGCACTTTTTAACCTTAACTGTTCCCAAAGCACTTTACAGATTGGTTTCATTCATCAAACACATCCATTCACACGCCGATGGCGATGGAGCTGCCATGCAAGGTGCTGGCCTTCATCGGGAGCAACTTAGGGTTCAGTGTCTTGCCCAAGGACACTTCGACATGTGGACAGAATGAGCCATGGATCGAACCAAACGTCCATTAATCGCCAACCCTGGGATTAATGGGACGACCTTCTCTACCTCCGGAGCCACAGCTGCATATAATAGATTATTTTACCTTCTGGTTCTCTACATCTCTGTGTGTGATGCCAAAGTAGTCCCTCTCCAGTAGGTTGAGGTGGTCACATATTTTATCAAAGAGCACTTGGCCCTTGGCTCGTTTCTGCGAGAAAAACAAAGAAACATACATATTAACCACAGGGTACACTGGAAGTAGTCTGCATTATCACACCTTTTACCACCAAAACTGAATCAGGGTGCTATCAGGCATGAGAAAAGAGTTTTCCAGATATGTCTGCTGCTTTTTTGTTGATTGTTAAATCCAAAAAACTTTGAACTGGACTGCCTGAGATCGAAAAAGAAATGTTATGGATGGTCATATTTGTGACAATAAAAAACAAGAAAATAAAACAAGAAAACATAATTGTGCTTCAACATTTTTTGCAATCTCAGGCTGTGCCATTTAATAATGCCATTGGATCACATTTCCCTTCATTATCTTGAGATAATAAAACATAAAATAACTCAGAACTAATTTCTGCAGAACAGCAACATGACATTTAAAATGTTCAATTACAGAAGCAGCATGATGATGCAGCACATTACACTGCTGCATGCCAGAGCCTTTCCTGCAGGTGGCTAACCCTCAAGGTAATGCAGCCACGTTTGACCAACTGGGCCACTCTGGATCGATTCCTTCTATAAAAAGCACGATAGTATAAATACACCTTCACAATCCTGAGCTCAAGGTGAAACGCTTAACCAGATCGATTGCACGTCTCTAGCTGAGTGCCGGAGCTCCGTCGTCTCCCCCCGGCTGGAGGAGGCTGGACTTCACTGACTCCTTTGGCCCGCTCATATGAGATATTTTAAGGCCTGAGTTGCCACAACACAGACGCCTCCTTCCTGCACAGAGTTTATTCCAGCAGCAGGAGTCATAACATGTCTATGCATACACATATTCCGTGACATGAAGGTCCACATGGAAATAAATGCACATATCTGGCTGGCAGGTACAGTATGTACCAGAATTAGTAGCAGTCTTTGACACATATGGTACATTTATACGAGCACCCACCCACACACACACTAGAAGCATACACTCGTCCTTTTTATGTTGAGAACTCTGCCGTAAAGCCGCTGGTGGCACAGAGTTAATCCTACATCTCTGAGGGAATTAGCAGAGTCATGTCAGACTATTGCTGCCTTGCTGTGACGGTGGCTTCTCAATGCAATGCTTAACTCTGCCTTTACTGACAGAACCTCCACACAGACACATATACAAGAAAGGTAGTGATCTGCAAACTTCTGTTCAGACTTAGTCACAAAGCTGTCTAACAGAGAGGCTACAGCAAACAGCAAATATGTTAGGAGTGCAGCAGATGCAGCTGACTGATCTGGCTTGTATCTTGGCTGTCTTCCCTGGGGTTGTTTAGGAGAATGGAAATAGAAGGAAATTGGAAGGAAAATTGAACTCAAATTAGAGAAGAAACATCAATCTTGCTTGCTGCAGTGAGCTTGGAGATTCATAATTATATGAAGGAACTGGAACTAGCGTCACCATACCATGTACTAAAAAGTAGGGCTGCAACTAACAATTATTTTCATTATTCATTCATCTGCAAACCATTTTTTTCAATTAAACGATTCATTGTTTGGTCTAAAAAATGCCCTTCACTCTTTTCCCAGAGTCCTTGTTGACTTCATCAGACATCTTGTTTTGTTCGGCCAACAGTCCAAACCCCAAAGATATTCAGTTTACAGTGAAATAAAAACAGAGAAAACAGCAAATCCTCACATTTGAGAAGCTGGAACCAGAGAGTTTTTGGCTTTTTAACAATTAACTGATTATCAAAATAGTTGCAGATTATTTAGTCATCTATTGACTAATTGCTGCAGCTCTAATTAAAAGACAACATTTAGCAGGCATTGTTAGAGGTAGGATAAAGATGTGCATCTAAACTAGAGGGACTTTCAAACACATGCCTATGATTTAAAACAACAACACAGAGATGTGGGATTTTCACCCCCCTCCACTGGGACATAACACCCTCTGAAGTGAAGTGGAGGAGGTTCAGCAGTTCTGTGACACAGAAAATGATAGGAAACGATTAGTGCAGACATTTTTCCTCCACAGGAGGAAATTGAGTTGAGCTGGAAAACTTCGAGGTCAGGAGGATAAAAATGTCAAATCTTGACATTCTGGACCGGTTTCAAAAAGGGATTGGGAGCAGGAAGAGGACTACCTGGTGAGGATCCTCTGACCTCAATTGTATCACTGTGTCAAACACCACAAGCTGACCTAGCTCACGTCTGCTGTGTTTCACCCTCAGCTGTTAAGACACTTTCATACAACTGATTTTTTTTTTTCCAGGCAAGCACCCCGACTGGTCATAATTGTACCTTATTGGTTGCCAAGACAACTCCTCTGGTTAACAAGCAACTAATTAGCCATCTTTTGTTGCTGTCTCTTTAAAGAAACATTTTCAGTCAGGGTGTTAGCGTAACCATTGTATAAAATATACCTGTAAAGACATCGTTACTGTGACTGTGAGTATTGTCCAACTAACAGCATCACCCAGGTGTGACTCATGCCTGCTGCATCAATCAGCACAGCTTGATTTTGTATAAAAAAAGGTGCCTGATTCGGTCACGACTTTGTGCAGAAGCAGACTTCTACTGTAGACAGTGCTGTGTAACCCTATAGTGCAAAGGCTTGCTCAAGTGTCCTTAGAAAGCCAGCATTTATTCACATCTCCTGTTCTGTAATTACTTTTCTATTATTGTTGCAATCCAAAGAGTACCCCGCACACTGGAATCACAGCTCCCTTCCATTTTATTGGCAATGTTTCAATCCCACGGGAAGGACATGAGACCAGTGACATCATATCCTTGTTAAAAAGGAAAACATGAATATAAATAGACTTCGCCACGAGGAAGATTTGTACTTGGTCAAAATGTCGCTAATGAAATTAAATGGAGCTGTGATTCCAGCGTGCAATTTTATTGAATTATTTTTTTTTAAATCCAGAATTTATCCCTTATACCATTTAATCTACAAAGTGTCAGAAAACCCACTGCTGAAGGTTATGACTTCAAACTGCTTGTTTTGTGCGACCAAAATTGAAGGATATTATCATATCTCATATTTAGGAAGCTGTTGGAACTAGTGAATGTGAATTTTCTAGTTTTGCTTAATAAATTACTTTAAAAAATGATTGCTGTCCATTCATTTTCTGTTGATTAATTTGTTTGGCATTAGACAGATGATGAGCCGTTAGCAACAGCTTAACAGACAAAACTGTAAAATGTGTGTCAGATGCTTCATGAAGAGAATGGGAGCTTCATGTGTTCTAGTTTATCTGCATTTTCTTTCTGTCTCTAGTTGTTCCTTCTGCTCACATCCCCTCTAACTCACTCTAATCCAAGGTCAGCTCTATCTATTCCTCGTCTAACGGGTGTCAGTGTTTGGACAAAGTGAGGAGAGGCGAGTCTTGTGCCAGGGAAGCCTCAGCCCAGGACTGGGAGATTACAAGCTAGTAAACAGATGGGACGTGGTGATACAATACTCTACTCTTATTATTAGACACAAATGCACACTGTAAATGGTGATGTTTTCTATAGTGTTACCCATTACCAGAGATTAAGATAAACCCCTTAAGATGCATCATCTCGCTCTCAAGAGGGTCCCAAACAGATTTAATAATTAGGAATGTAAAAGCTATACTGTAGTGTTTGTAATGTAATATAATGTAGTTCACACTTTTTATTTCTACTTATGTCTGCAGGATAATTAATCAGCTTTTTTTCTGAGGAGTATGTGCTAGTTGAAACTGAAACAATTAGAGGCACTCAAAAGTCCAATAATTTAGTTTCTGTTTACACTAATTTAAAATATATTCACTTAGATAATTGATGGATCTGATTCCTAGATGAAAAAGTAAGCATTTTTGTGTTTTTCAACTGATTGACTAATATTGGCCTGAGAGAACACTATCAGCTCAGATTTAGTTACTGTCTGGTGTTATCCTGTCTATTAATAAAAGGGGCAGTCCAGTGATTTTACGCATTAAAATGAGTTTGCTTGCATAAGGAGTACTACTCAGCCTGTGAAAACAGTGGTGTAATGTCTTCTGTGGCTCTGGAGGAACTTAGTCAGATCTGAAATATGGAATATGATTTCTCAACTTTGGCTTGGAGACCTCAAATCTTTTAACAGAAAGCCAGAAAAATTATTAGACATTAGCGTTTACCAGGCATGGAGGGTTTAAAGAAAGATGGGACATTATGGGAAATGTAGGATGCAGTGTTTTTGGAGCTTAACCCACATTAGGGCGCAGAAACCTTTTCTGCGTTCGTCTCAAGGGCAAGAAGTCCAGACTGACCCCCATTTCCAAATCAATGTCCTCAAGAATCCTTCCTTGGCCACAGTGGGACGTCGAGTAATCATGCTAACACACAGAGTCAATGACACTGATTCTCTCCAACAAATGCTCCCATTTCACAGTCAGAAGCCCTCACCTCACCACCACCACCACCAAAACAGTCAGCTAATCCCTCCATCCAAACCCCTGGTGGGGAGGAATCTGCTCAAAGGAGATTTGAGGAGGAGGGTCTGGTAGTCCCTGTTCAGCCTGCACACATTTTGGGAATACTGAAAGTCTTTTAGCTTTGAGAAAAAGCTCAACTTTGTATTGTTAAGGAAGAAATATGTCAGAGTGAAATGTCAAATAAGTTCATATTCAGATTTATTCCTGAATTCATAATGTTCCGAGAGAAAGAATGACTGTTGATGGCAGAAAGAAGCTATTATGTTGTGGAGCGCCGACACTCACATTTTCCTTGACTGATTGCGGGCTGCACTCGCATGAGTGGGGTCATTTCGGAATACTGAATACTTAAAACTATAGATAATCAGAGTAATTGTTCCACTCAAGGCTACATAGTGCTGCTTCGGGGGGGGGAAATAACCTTACAAAAGCAAATGTGCAGTAAAAACCACAAAAACCTTACACAGGGTTCGTACAGCTTTTTAAGAGTAAAATTCAAGCACTTCTAAAGCTCTTTCAAGGTATCTAAACTAAAGACTTCCAGACTCTCGAAGCCTTTATCATGACATCTAAATTGTTACTATAAATTCCAGGAGACAGCAAACAAATATGACGAGGGGATCGTTTCATTTGAAATAATAAACGATTTTTGGTTTACACGAGTGATTGTATAGATGATGAAACACCAGGTTATGTTGAAAATCAAGCATTTTTTTCAAGGAGTACATTCAAATTCAAGCATATTCCTAACCTTGAAAACATAATGGTTAAAATTATAAGTAAGACTTGTTAATTTAGCACAGCTTTATCCTGGGCTGCCACGGTATGGTGATGCAACCCTATCCTGGTCAATTCAATTTTCATTTCATCGCTGATATGACTCTTTTGCCACATTGCCCAGCCCAGAAACTAATGAATCCGTCCACCGCCCTCACCCTCCTCTCTCATTCCAACCCATTATGATTAACAACCAACTCATGCTCCATTTCTTCTCAGCACAAAACATCCCATTTCCATATTTAATTTTTCCACATTATGATAAAAGCCACGCTGCTTGGGTGAGTGCAGTATTGCGAGCTTCACATTTACAACACAAAGACACGTGTTTTTCACTGATTGTTGGCTCTCCTCTCCTCATAGGGTTTATTTATGGATAGCGGTGGAGCTTTGAAGTAAGAGCTAAACATTTAAGAACCGTTATATGATTTTTTTTTTTTCTCTCCAGGCTACATAGAAAAGCTTTGGAGGGAAAATTCCACAAAGCAATTTGACACAATGTAAATGTGCAGTGAAATCCATGAAATCCCTACTTCTAAGAAAGGCTGTCAAAATAGTACGGTTTATTTTCTGTTTTACAGAACAGGCCAAGTATCATAAAACTGATTGTGTACTCTGAAAAATCCAGAGTACAGCAGAAGGCTAATGGTGTTAGTTGTTCAGCTCCTTATGATAATGCCTTGTGAGATACACTTTTGTTTTTACATATTAATGCAGTGATAAAAGTTGCTGTCGTCTGTCAACCATATTCTAATGTTAATTAATATAATCAACATAATTCTAACCCAGGCTTAAATGGTGCCAAATGTTGCATTATTTCTTTTTCATTTTATTTCTTTTTCATTAAGCCTGTTCAACCCTTTTTGCAGGAAAAGTGCTTATGGCTTTACTTTGCAGACACAGAGCATAGAAAAACAGATCAATATCAAATATACCTTTAGACTTATGTGAGCTAAACTGCCACTAAAATTAGAAAAGTGAAAACTGAATTAAGCTGCAAACTTAAAAACTGTTCTAACCTGAAATTAAGTCTAACCAGGGACATGGGTCTGTACATTTTGCTTCAGCTGGATGATATACACACACACACTCTTACATTGCTCTTCTCATGTAACAATCATTTTAAATGGACTGACACTTCTACATGGATTGGAGGAGCTGGGGATTGAACCACCAATCCTGCGGTTAATGGCCAACTGGTTATATCTCCAGAGCCACAGTGGCCCATACGTAAACAAACAAATACAATATATAAATAAAAAGGTCCTATATTCAGGGTTTGTACAGCTTTTTAAGAGTAAAATTCAGGGTATTTTTGGTACCTAAACCGAAAATGTCCAGACTCCCGCAGCCTTTATCAGTGATTGTGTACATGAAACACCAGATTATGTTGAAAATCAAGTATTTTTCAGGGAGCAAGCATATTCCTAACCGTGAAAACATAACTGTTAAAATTAAGCATTTTCCAAACTTTCAGGACTTTGTACGAACCCTGTATATTGTGCCATTAGGCAAAAAAAAAAAGAAAAGAAAAAGAAAAAAAGAAAACGTCTTACGTCTTCAAAAATCATTAGACAGTTCATTCTTGGTGTAATTGTAGTTCTTAAAAACGGACACAAATATCATTAGTGCTGCTGCTGCATTGCTGCAAGGCAATTCAAAAGGCCAACTGACTATTTAAAGTGAAAAGCGTTTATATATCACTGTGGACTGAAACTACTACAGCTTTTTTCCCTTTAAGCACATATTACCCTCTAACAAAATTGAAAGCAATTTCAGTGCTTAGATCTTTTCTTTTCTAAATGCCTTTGGTCCTAAACTGTTGCCACGTGGGTCACATCTCCTTCAGAATAATGTGAAAAAACAACCAAGTAAATTGACCAAGTAGTGAAGAAGTGGTTACGCCACAACAAAATAAAAAGAGGAACTGTGTTATTAAAGAACCACAAGGTACCCGCTTCCACCCTCCAACCGCCACCTGCAGCCTCTCACCTCCACATCGAGTGTGTAGTCGGAGCCGTCCAGCAGGGTGACTTTACACTGCATGATCTTCACCTTCTTCACTCCTCTCAAAGGAGACCTGGACAGACGACTGGTGGATGACCTGTGGGATACCTGGTCCTCCCCTTGCTGCTCCTGTGAGGAAGAAAACAAGTGTCACTCAACAGCAATGAGTTGAATAATTAATTTACATGTATTATTCCAGTTTTCCATTTCTTTCTGCTGGACTTTTCTCTGTTGTCTTTGTTAAAACGTAGTAAAGCAGTGAAACGTCTCTGCATTTATTTCACTGTATGAAAATAATTATTTTAGGTTGAAAGAGTTCACAGACCAGACATGAAAAGTACCTTCTGCATCTGACTGCCCTAAATGTCAGTTACTTAACGTAGTTGTCAAAACCACCCGTTCTGTCACATGCCCAAAACCTAAAAATAGAGACTGGCACTCTGAGTGAACGTAATCAGGTCCCACTGAGAAGAACTAGAGGTGTACTGCCATTTTGTCTTAAATAGAGAAAATCCAATTTTCCACTTGGCTGAAAACAAAGCCCTTCCTGACTGACTTGATGCTGAAAAAGAGGCCTTTGGCTTCAAGACATTTTTCCTTCTTACTCAGACAAAGTGGATTTAATGCCCCTTTTCATTTTTATATTAAAAATGTCGTATCTTGTTCTTCAGGTAATATCCATCACATTGTGCCTATCTAATGTAGCTCATGCAGACCAGTTCTCCCTGTGGACCCACTGAGAAGCAGCGATTACCCATACAATAAAAATTACTTTCACCTTTAGACAATTAAAGTGACGGTATAATTTAGATTTGATTCAATTTTCAACAAATACCAAAAGGATGTATTTTAAACATTTACAGATGATTTGAGACCGATAGAAATAAGCACCACAGATGTATAAAATCACAGTAGAGAAACTGTAAATTGAGGCCACTTAATCCATTATGTGCACCCTGCTGGACTGGAGTGCATGTGTCTCACAGGAAAGACTGACAGCGTTGTGTCACAATTCTGCGATTTCTCTCAGCCTTGTTCCTGCCAATTCACACAGCTCCGACAATGGCGGAGCATCATCCATCATCCTCAGTGTGACACGCTGATGGCTGTTTATTGTAGATAACGTTTAAGGGATACTGGTACGGATCCACTTAATAGGTAACACCTTAAGTGATGCAAGGAGATTATACATTTTTTAAATTCTTTTAGGGATGGCAACGTCGGTCCGTCAGTCCACCACTTTGGTACCGACTGAAATATCTCAACAACTACTGCATGGAGTGCCATGAAATTTTGTTCAAATATTCATGGTCCCCAGTGGATGGATTGTAATAACTTTGATCATCTAGCGCCATCATCAGGTCAAAATTTCTATTTGTATGATCAAATACCTCAGCTTTACTTTGTGTTTAGTGCTAATTAGCAAACGTTAGCATTGTAGCACGCATAGTAAACATACCTGCTAAACGTCCACGTTAGCATCGTCATTGTGAGCATGTTGAAGTTAGCATTTACCTCAAAGCAAGGCTGTGCAAAGCCGCTAGCACGGCTGTAGAGTCTTAGCCTTGTTTTTGTGAACATTACATAACATGGGAATCTGAGCTCTTTGGCTACCACTCTATAGTCATGCAAGAGTGGGCAATATAGATAAATGATGCAAGTAATTTCATATTACACCATCAACATGCATCTTGATTTAGTACATTTTCTGGAAACTAAATCGAAAAAGATGTTTGTAAATAAAATAACTACACAGGAATGTCTGTTTTTGGCTGATCTAGTGAATAAAGTACATTGACAAATCAAGGTACCTGATGCATTAAATCCAATCCAATATTGTTATAAGGCAATGGCAGCCTGATAGCCTGACCATTAATGGGATAGTTACCTTGCTATAGACAGTATGTCAAAATCGCTGATGTTATTAAATGTTGTTATGCTTTTTTTGCTCCATTGCCCAGCCCAGGACACAATGAATCTATCACGTGTAAACTCATGCTCTACTTCTTCTCCTCATCAAAACACCCTGTTTTCCATACTTAAGTTTTTCCACATAATGATAAATGCCACACTGCTAGTTCAGCGGGGTTGTGAGCCTGATCATGCTCAAATTGCAGTTACATGCTCTAACACGTGGAAGATCATAAGAAGGCTTAACATCTCAAAACCAACTGTTTTTTTCTGCATGTCTGGCTGTGGTGACTTTGACCTTTTGACTCCTTAAAATTGGCTACTCACAGAAATCTACAAGTTTAAACTTAATCCAGTGTTGATCTTTTCCTAAATGCTCAGCTACAAGCCTAAAATGTCACGTGAATAAAAAAATAATACGACAGGACAGCTCAAGCTAATCCCCACCCTTATGCTGTCTGAGGACCTTCATATATCGAACATCTTGCAACCTTTTTCCATTTGGATCTTTAAATTATTCTCTCCTCTCTGGATGATCAGCCATCCACAGAACAATGGCTGTGTGTGCAGGTAATTCAAGCTTCAAATGTAAGTGAGTTGTTTTGGATAAAACTGTGCTTTGAACAATATCCGTAACAATTTTGTCACTGCCAACGATTTGGTCTTCTTCCACATACTGAAGTCCAAATCTGTTTACATGTACAGTTAGTCACACTGTTTTTCTTTCAAATAGTAAATTAGAGAAAAAGCAGGAATCTGCCTTCAATTTGAGACAGTCCCCCTGCAGTTTGGAAGCACTGGAAATTTAATCTGTACATCGATTAGATAGTGAGCCCAGAAGGCTGTTTGGCCCAAAATCTGCAGACAAGCACTTACTGTTTAGATAACAACGGTAGCTACTTGGGCTGCCTAAGACATAAAACGGACAGGCTGCAGGCTATAGTCCTCTTTATAACACAGATCACCGGATTTAAAAAGACACTGAACTTCTTCTATACAAGAATATTAAAAGATCCATTTAGTCATCAAGCTTTCAGGTGGACATTTACTAAACTGCTTTAAAAACTAGATATATTTGGAGATGACGGCCTTCATCACGGGTCAGTGGAGTCAGCCATACCAGGCTTTCCCAGAACAACCAAACTTTGCTGACATTTGGTCATTTGAAGGGCTGCAACTACCAATTAACTGATTATTTTTACAATTAATCGGTGAATTGTTTAGTCTAAAAGATTATGGAAAATAGTAAAAAATGCTCAAGTTCCAAAAGCCCAAAGTGACATCTTCAAATAACTGGCTTTGTCCGACAAACAGTCGAAAACCCAAAGATATCCAGTTTACAATGATATAAAACAACGAAAAGCAGCAAATCTGCATATTTTGAGAAGGTGGAACCAGCAAATATTAAGAATTTTTTTCTTGATAAATTACGTTGACGATTAATTTTCTGTCACCTGACTGTCAAATTGTTGCAGCCCTAGTTATTTGTGTTCATTTCATTGCCCTGAACCAGAGATCTCAAACCATGAACAGCTAAAAACAGTGAGGTTTTACTTCAGTAGCTTGGTCTCCTTATTCTTCCCACAGCTGTGTTCAGTTGTGTTAATTAGTACAATCAGCTGATGTAATGCTGGGAATGGAAAACATCCACACTTTGTCGGGGGGTTTCTCAATCTGTGTTTCACCACATTTCCAAAATAAAAGCACGGAGCACTTACTGAAAGATGAGTTTACTTACTGGCCATAGCCGCCACTGAGAACACTGAGGTCATGTCGTCATTTTTTTTTTTGTTCATTTCCATTTTTCACACAAAGACACAATTCTCTCAGGAGTGGGATGAATGGTGTGTAATGTTTTTCCAAATTCAAACCAGATCTAAAGCAATATGTACAGTGTTTACACCGCAAACAACACGGTAAAATATGGAAAAGTATGTTTAAAAGGTAAATGATTTTCACTGAATTCAAGCTGTCAATGACAGGCTGGATCCTCCTTGTGTAGGTGCAGTTCACACAGAAATGAAGCGGTGACTGTGGTTATGAAGAGGCTGACCTGTTCTTTCCTGGCCGGGGTGCTATGTCCGGCAGCGGCGGGAAGCTGCTCCGGCTGGTTCTGTGGTGAGGTGGGTTCGGCTGCTGCCTGGCTGGGCTGGGAAGCTGCTTTAGCTTTCCCCTTCTCCGTCTCCTTGTTCTCCTGCGGCTGCTTGGCCTCCGAGTCTGCGCCTGATTCAGTTGTCATGGTAAATCACGCTGGAGAGGGGGAAAGAGGAGGAGAAAGGGGGAAAACTAGAGGAGTCAGCTGACTTGGTTATGAATTGATCTGTCGCTTTTCAGCCCTGTGTGATGATAAGCTCCTGCTCTGATGCAAATGCAGAGAGATGTGGATATTGTTTGACAGCAAAATAAAAAGTGAAATTAATGTAAGTGGCTTAGGTGCACTCAAGTTCAATAATCTCAGGAGTGTCAGCAGCTGATAATGGAAAGTGCTTTAGACTGCTGGTGCCCTGACATCCACAATTTATACAATATGCTGTATGTATTTTCACATAAACTGGTTTAAAAACACTCTCACCAAGAGCTGCAAGGGCTCCTCCTCCCCAGTTTCTCTGTAGAATATTTACACACAACCATCCAAATTATCTGAACTACACCAGTACACGTCTTTCATAGCACAACCTTCTCCCTCCGTGAATAGCAACATACCAGTGACAGATGGGGTCCCCAAGGGCATAAAACAGGGTAATGAGAGGAAGCATCTAATGGCCAGTTTTGCAAAACAAAGATGACAGACAGGGTGGCTCGCACTGGGGGCCCCCGTGCTATCCGTACCCACAGGCTTTGACATTGGGATGCGGGGTTTGGAGGGCGTGTGTGTGAGACAGCACACTGGGCCTCCACTGCAGAGAGTCTGGGGTTTGTAGTACGGATGCCTGTCATTCTGCTGTTGGCCGGCTCTATTTATAGGGCCGTGTTTACCCCGGGGTGGGAGGATTCAGGGGAGGATCTCTGACTTCCAGCCGTGGCCGGGGACAGCAGCCTCTGGATCAACAAAAGCAACACTGTGGGCTGAGGTGATCCCCAAAACTTTTGACATGTTGAATGAAAAACAAGAATTTGCATTTTGGGGTAAAGATATTTTACAATTTGTAATAAGAAACCTGTCTCAAAAATTTACGTAGGCTTTTTCGAGGACTAAATTTGGCCCACATGCCTAACTCCACGTGTACTGCTGTGAACAGCACTGGCAGGCACATAGCCGGATTATTAACAGCTGGAGTCGAAGCCTCATACATCATGTTGCTCTGTTCATCTTACACTCTTGTGACAGATGCATTACTTCAAAGCTAAACTGAAGTGAAGGATTTGTTGTCTCCCCGATAAAGCCCCATAGGTGTGATTACTAGTGCACAGACTCCACAAACGAGTATAACATCTTTATTCAGTATCACTTGATAAAATCACTTATGATAATGCAGAATGATATAGTTCTTAAGGAACGCCAAAGCATAATTCATCTTTGCTAATGAGTAGTGGGTTTGAATCCCTATGGAATTACTTAGGATTACAATATAAAGCCAAATCAAGCTTTGCCAAATAACAAAAACCACTTCAGAACAGAGAGTTGTTAGTGTTCAAATGGATTAGAATGATGTTGACTCAAAACAGCGGTAAGTCTGGACTTGGTTAAAAGTCTAAACACTTCATGTGTTATTTTCTGCATTTGCTTTCATAGAAGTCAGGGGCATCAAGGGTCACTGAACGCAACATGCTGATCAAACGCTTTCCAATGTCCAACTTCAGTAACTTCAGGTGCTATAAATTTAAAAAAAAAAAAAAAAAAAAAAAGGCCATTAAGATTACCAAATCTAGATTACAGGCCTTAGCAGTGGCAATATAAATGAAGTAAAGAAGATCCAAATTCCAACCCTGGAGCATGTCTTCCAAGTGAGGATAACTAATTTTAAAAAGATCACAAATTCAACCAGAATCCTGTCAAAATGTCTCTGCTACTCTGTTGTGTCATGTGTTGAGGAGCGGCTCGGTAATCAGCTGAGAGATGATGGCTGCACAGCTAACCTTTGCTTCCCTTAACCCTATGAAACAGGAACTATGGTAGGAGGGGAGGAAAGGAACATCTTAGCACCATAGAAATGGAGGAAGAATACGTTCAGTCACTGGTAACAGGCACTCTTCACAGGGCCACACAACAGCACACACAGTAGCCTTGTGTGTGGCCTTCACCATGGACTGGCACATACATTATGCATTCAGAAAGCTGTATTCACAACTCATTGAGTGCCCTGGATCACTGCTAGTATACAGGAACGGCTGATGATTGCACCAATATATAGCCTTATCATATTGAATATAAGGTTCAGCTTATGACAAAGGCAAAGTCACTTAAATCTATGATACTGCTGATTAAGCTTTGCGCAACAGAGATTCAACCTCTTTTACATATGCTGTCAGAAACAGCTGGTGTTTGGTTTTTAGCAGGAGAATCCTCAGGCACACAGGAAGTAGGGATAATAGCATTTTATCACATTCAAATCCAATATCTAATCCACTTATCAAATCTGAATCCATTCCAATTCCTTCTAAGGTTTACCTTTTAAAACATTTGCAAGTAACTAAAGGCTAAAATAACCACAACTCTACAGATGTCTAACCACCTTTTGTTGGCTGAGAAGACAGAGACACTACAGTTTTCAGTGGCAGCCTATTTCATGTTCACCACCTCAACCTACAACCTAAAAATGAGAAGCTGCTACCTCTGTTTTCCATCTGCTAACAAAAAAAAAACAAAAGAAAAAACAGTGAGATTCATTAACATTGGAGCTTAACGAAGCAGAGTATTCTGCCGGGTACCGGGTCCAAAAAAATGGAGCTCTAACAGGAGGTGATGCATATGTTTCTTGCATCAGTAAATCTGAGGAATTAATAAAACGAAGAACTCTCCGCACTTAACATGAACATGACTGAACAGACTGAAGAAAAGAAAGCAGAGAAAAGGAAGAAACTCAAACCTCACCTGCAGAAAATGCAAAAGACTACAACCATGGGCGCTTGGTGTCAAAGATGTCACCAAATTTATCCCCCAGAATAGCACATTAAAAACTACTTTTCACTGAACTGTCACCTTATGGAAAGCACAAAACTGATATTCTCTCAGTGATGTGACTTCTAAAGTGGGACAAGCAGAAACCATCTATCTACTTGTCTTCCACCAGAAACAAACCTTCCTCAGAAGAGCAATGACATCATTAATGCTACACGCCCATTTCTTCTTTCCAGTATAAATCAAATTAAAGCTGCAAGCAGCGATGAACGGGCCCTCGCACCTTCCCGTACATCAGGGTACGGTGGGCCCCTGGAACTTTCATGCTCAGGCTGCAGTTAATCAAATCCTGCAGTTAATCAAACCCCGCTGTCTGCCACTAAACAAAAACAAACCAATTAAATCACAAATCAAATCACTTTCAGACTGACTTGTGAGACAACCGACTGCAGTGGATATTCATGTCCATGCTAAAAGCTTAGCAGAGGCTTATCAATATGTATCTACATTACATAATTGATCATTGACACTAAATGCTGTGCTGTGCCCCGTGCATGCAAACGCCCCTTTTAAGGTCCATTTGTGGTTGTAATGCACACCGTTGGAAAGTGGCCTGTGCACATGGAGTCACACACACACACACACACACACATTTACGGGAGGACGATGGACTGCCATCTGTGCTGAGTGCCATTAGCCGGAGTACACCATAGCCGGGCCCATCCCTGGAAACCCATAACCCTCCCCGGGGGCTTATGGAGGTTACATGGAGGAGAATGGTTGGCGTTTTTTGACACGTCGAGGCCCATCCCGAGCCGTATATGATGCGACCCCCCTCTATATGACTGCAGGGCTGACAGCTGTCACACACAAACCCAGCTACTGTAACATGATACCATGTAGCTGGTCTGACCACTCAAATGAGACACCTCTGCGGAGGAGTTACATCCCCAGTGTGCTTTCAACTGTCCTGTTTTCCAAACAACAAACAAAATTAGTGATATGTTTTGTCATGAAAGTGGTGTTCTATTATAGGTAAACCATGTCCATTTCCAAAATGTATTGTCTTTTAACATTTACATTAGATTTGAGGCGTTCAGTGAATACTTTTAACCGCAGTGACTTATAATAGATGCAACATTAGATTCAGCTCTGCATGCATAGTGTGTGCCACCACTAATGGCAACCACTGGTGAGAGGTTGTACTGTCACAATAACAGAAGTCATCATAACGTTTGAGAAGACACTTTTTTTGATTGATTGAAATTTCATCAGCAACGGTTTTGATAAGATGATAATTGTTTTAAATCATTTTCAAGCAAAGATTGCATTATATTGCAATATATTGCATTATTTTTATGGTTCTCCAGCTCCTCCAATGTGAGGATTTGCTGCTTCTCCTCAACTTAGTTAACTGGAACCCTAGAGTTTTGTAAACCTTTAAGACAAATCTGCTCTCCACCATTGTCCCCAAAGAGCTCAGAGTTAAAACAGTTGAAACAAGAAAGACCAGATTGGACAGCAGAAGAGGCCACCATGCCTGTACCTGATCGTCAGTCCACCTAAAGTGTTGTAACAAGCAAAACGAGGAACTAATTGTTTGTCACTCTAGTGAGACTCTTCCTGTTTTTCAGTAATAAACAGTAACAACAAGTGATTGACCTAGCTAACAAGCTACAAGATAATGATGAACTGGGCACAGGACATGTACAAAATGTTCCTCAATAACATCTCACAGCTTAGCAGCACAGTTTAGTCCAGCCCTTAACAATTCAAGAAATTTAAACAACCCAGATCTGTTTTCTACGTCAGTGGGCTCAGCCAGAACATTCTCCAGCTCTGCTGCAGCACAAACACAAAGTGTAGAGACAGTTCTGGAAACTACTATTTCATTTAGAGAGCCAACAACGATGATCAACCAATCCATAAAACAACCCTCAAGATACAAAATGTCCAAAACTGCAACATCAGTGACTCAGCAAAACATCTCTAGACGGATGCTTTGTGACATCACCTTTTGTTTTTTTCTTATTATTATAGTAGTGTTGGGATAAACACATAGCCTATTTTGAATATACACCCAGTTGCCAGTTTATTAGGTACACCTAGCTAAAACTAATGCAGTCTAATACAACAGTCGTGCAATAAATCCTCCCTTCATGACGGTTCAGTTTTTGAAACTGTTTTAGAGAGATGTGATGTGATGTGCTGTCAAACTGTACTGCATTGTACAGAGAGGTGTTTCTGTTATTTAGCCTACCTTCATTGATATGCATGGGGTGGACAAAAAAATAGAAATGATCATGACGTGAATCAACACCGCTATAAAACTTTTTAAACAAAAACAACCACTTTAACCTTCATGAAGTTAGGATTTATTGCATGACTGTTTTCGATTGTATTAGACTGCATTAGTTTTAGCTAGGTGTACCTAATAAACTGGCAACTGAGTGTATAAGCCATTCATATCATCCACTGCTAAAAATGATGGAGGTCCTTTTCTGAGACTTTCATGAAAACAGTCTCATAACAGCTGAAACGAAAATGTCTTTGCCCTAAAAACCATTTTGTTGAACTGGACGAGACACTCCACAACTCAACAGCACAATATGGGGAAGGTGGACTGGTAACATGAAGGTGACTCCGAGCCGAGAGCATTTTGTTTTTGCTGAGGAGGCCATAAATCCTGTCAGCTTGCTGCGTTTACATTATTGGCATTACGGTCTCTAGCAGTAAGACATTCAGAGATACAACAAGACAGACTAGCCAGCTGGTTGTTATCTCAACTTGACTGTGCACTTCATTATGCAACACGATCAGTTGCTCTTTGTTGGTGTACACTAGTCGCATAAGGCCAGGGTTGGTTTTCTTGAAAGCCTGGCACAAACATTACCAATGTGTCTGACAGGGAAACAATTCCCGAAATACATGTTCGCTGGAAATAGCAGCTGTCGATCCAGTCGTACATCTCCTTTTGACAAACAGGAACTCCCGTTAATGCAAAAGATTAGAACTAAATCTTGGTGGCTTGATGAAGAGCTAATAACTTCTTATACAGAGGCTGACGCTGGCCAATAGGGATTAAGCATTAGCTATAGGTAATCAGTCAATCAGCTGTGACTTGATTACCAATAATGTCTGCAAGAGAGCATAATGTTAAAATGGAGCCATCAGCTGGGACATGTCTACACGGCACTCATCCGTTATTGCTTATGGGAAATACTCCAGCCTAGCCACAGGAATATACACTATTGAAATAGGGCTGCAACTAATTATTATCTTCATTTCCCAGAGCCCAAGTTCAGTTTAACATATTTAAATTGGGTTTTTTTTTTTTGCCCAACCAGCCGTCCAAAATCCAAATATATTTAGTTTCATGTCACAGAAGACAGAGAAAACAAATACTCACCATTTGAGAAGCAGGAACCAGTAAAACTTAACATTTTACTTAAAAAATGACTTAAACAATTAATTGATTATCAAAATAGTTTCACCTCTATATTGTATTCTTTACGGCCTATTCTGCCAAAAAAAAAATCACCCTTGTTGCCCTTTTACAGACAAAACTAATGAAAAGAAGCTGTTGCTCTTTGACTATATATGAGCTCACTGTGTCATTGTGCTTTTTCATTTTCAATTAGTCTGCTGATTATTTTATCAATTCATCATTTGGTCTACAATATGTCAGAAAATAGTCAAAAAGCCTGAGGTGATGTCATTAATAAGCTGCTTATTTTGTCCAATGAGGAGTGCCAACACCCAAAAATATTCAGTTTATATATGATATAAAACACAGAAAATACATTGAGAATGTTTGAGTTTTTGCTTAAGAAAATAACTTAAATGATTAATTGATTAGCAAAATAGTTGCCGGTTAAATTTCTGTTAATTGACTAACTGTTGCAGCTTTAAAATAAAATATATATGTATACACACACACACACACACACACACACACACACTATTAAAAATGTACTATTGCATTCTGTAGGGGTCTATTCAACCTTTGAAAGAGCAGTCAGTTTGAGAGGATGGCATATTGTTTTTATGGCATATTTAGCCAGAAAAAAAAAAATCTAATCACCCTTATTGACCTTTTACAGACAAAAACAATGAGGCTGTTGCTGTTTACCTTTACATGACCCCATTGTGTCTCTGTGGTGGGTCGTTTTTCCTTATCAAGGGGTTTCAGGATTGAGGGTGTCATATGTTGTATGAAATCTTTAAAAAGGGATTTTGGGCTATAAAAATAAAGCAGATTTGAATTGACTTGGTGGTTAGCTACACTATTCCTACAGAATTTGGGTTTTGCAGATAGATCTTCATCTTTATCGTATATATTAAAAGGAATATCAGCAGTTTTTTTAAGCAAATGTGGGACAGAAAGATCTCAATATTACCACACACTGTTAACAGGTTAAAGTAAATTCAGGTTGTGATCAAAAAGGTGCACTCTCAATGAATGAACTATGAAAGCCCAGCAAACAAGGCCCATAATGTTGCTCCCTTTCAATGCTACTGCAACAACAGCTTACTGTGCATCTTAATTAAATTGTCAAGTCAGACTCCGGCCTTTGCAATCCGTGCCTCCAAGGATGCGAGGATGCTAAAAGAGGATCCAGACTGTGTCACCCTGCCCCTAACCACGCCTACCGCACTGCAGATCAAAAACACCCGAGTATGTCGTCTTAACCTCCCGACATTTTAATTCATTTATTGTCTTCAAATGTTACTGTCTGCCAGTGACTCAGCGCTGTCCTTCATGGATGTAAAACACGGGGGATTAAAAAGGTTGGAAAAAGCATCTCTGTCGTCTCGTTTTCACCCACTTTCCGCCTCGAAACTGGAGCACGTTAGCCTAATGTACCTTAAAGCGGTCTGTCTTTGAAATATCCGTCCAAGTCTTGACTTTTAGCTTCAAAATAACGGCTTCATTCAGCCCAAAAAGCCCAACATATCGCACCGAGAGGTTACAATGCAAAACAGCGGGATAAAAAAAAGGGTTATGACCTATGTTTCTGACAGTTAGCCACGTCCACTCGACTTTTCCGCCCGAGTGAATACAGCAGAAGTGTATTTTTTAATGTTAATTATCTGTCATCGGCCGGGGGTGTTGTGGTCAGACGACCAAGCCATAAAAAGGCAAGCGAGGTAATAATACAACGAATTGGACAAACCCGGGAAGCGCGCATCTCTTGTAAGACAGCCTCAAGTGTAAGATTGGGAGAGAAACAAAGCAGCGAAAGAAAGGTTTATTACCAGGTAAAAACGTCCTCGTTCAGCTGGTCATGCGAGTCTCGTTCGTAGCGGGCTTCTGTTTCCTGACAGCGGTGCTACACTGCTGCAGTTCCCCCTCTCCACCAGCCTATCATACTCCACTATGCAGCTGAGAGCAGAATTGTGGGATATCAGGACAGCCGGGGCATTATTTTAGCAGCACACTCCCCTCCCCAACACACACACACACACACACACACAGCATGGCAATTAATGGCACGAGGTTTGTAGCGCGAGAGTGAAATGCACTTAAATGAAACTGAAGCAGTGGTGGTACATTACCTCAAATACTGTACTCAAGTACAGTCCTGAGATACTTGTACTTCATGTGAATAAATCATCCTGCATGGGCTTACAAGATCCCACCAGAGCTGAAACGATGAGCCGATTAATCAATAAGTTGGCATTAGTTTTAAAAATAAATCATCTGGTTACAGCATCTCAGTTGTGGGGATTTGCTGCTTTTCCTTTCTCTTCTGGAACAGTACACTTAATATCTCTGGACTGTTTGGTTGGACAAAATATGCAATTTGTTGACATCACCTTGGGAATTTTAATCAGTATTTTCGCGAAAGTAATCAGCAGATTAATCCATAAAGAAAGTAATTGTTATCTGCAGCCGTAGACGCCACAAGTTTGTCAGATCCAGAATGCTGCATATACATTTTCAAACAATATGTTTACTACAAAAAAGTCCAAAAGACAAAGAAAACAAATTTGATTTTCAGATTCAGATTGATGATTTCAAGGAAACAGGACACTCACAAATTACACAGCTCACAAAATCTGTTTTCCTCCTGAATATTTTTGTGGAGGAAGAATATCAGTTCTTAACTGTGCAACTTTTTTTTTTAACTTTACTACATTTTAGGGGGAAATATTGTACTTTTGCATTAATCTAACCACTATAGTTACTGTGCAGATGAACATTTTACATACAAAAACTTTGATGAGCTAATAAAATATGATGCATTGCTATAGATTAAGCTACCCAACAGTATATAAAGTAAAGTTATTAAAATTATCACACCCTTGACCCACCACAATTTAAACATGCTGTTTATGTGTTAAGGCGTCATTAACAGTAATATAATTAACAGGAGCCATTCTGCTGCATAATGAGCACTTTTACTTTTGATTGATTAAGTACATTTTACTGCTAATACTTCTAAACTATAGAACCTTCACTTACTTGAGTATTTTTATATTCTGATATTGCTTTTTTATTGTAAAGAAACTGAATACTTCTTCCAACAATGAACTGAATATAGTACGAAACACTAGAACTGAAGTTACTGAATGTCAAACAGACTTCTCAAAGACTTGCTGACTGTATGCACCCAGTGTGGATCACTTCTAATATTCTCCAAAGTGAAAAACACAATCCAAGACATATATTAAAACAAGACAATAGCGAGCACACATGGACATACTGACACACACGCACATCTGCTGCCCTCCTCTAGGTACACACATGTGGGTGTGCGTGCACAAATACAGACATAAAAGCAAGTTTTTAATTAGTGTCTGGGTTGTTCCCTCTAAGGATTTGTGGGTTTTGCCTCCCAGTGGGAACTTGACCCAACTCGGTCACCCATTTGACTTTTATTTCATCTCATTGCTTTCATGCTCAAGTAGTATACCGCATGCCTACACTTACTGTACGCTATGCAAATATTTAAAAAAACACACAGTCATGCACATTACGGCTTCAGAGGATTTTCTGCGGCAGTCGTACATGAATTTCCTAAATAGTGACAGACACATAGCAGGCATGCTTTGCAGATAGAGGGTAAATGTAATAACACACACAGTGCAACTATTATGTACGGCAGCCAGACAGCTGGCTTCTCATTCAGCCTCTAGCTAATTGTAGCACAGCTCATAAAACAAGCTCAATGACAACAACAATAAACGTTTTACATTGAAGACATATAATTCACATCACAATGGTGATTTAGCTACTTTACATGCATGTTTAACTTCCTAAAAACACCAACTTTACAAGCAACAACGAGTAAGGAGAGTGAGGTTTAGAGCTGCAGTAGCTTAACAATAGATGTAACAAAATATTCCTGTAACCCTCAATGCTGGGAGGAGAGATAAGCTGAGGAGGGCTGTAAGAAGGATAGATTTCTCACAGTAACAACTCATTGCAGAGTCATTGCTGAGACTAATGTGATAGCTCCATTAACCATAAAAGGTCTAAGAATGTGTTTTTACTTAGGTGACAATATGACGAGAGGCAGCAACGATTATTATGGTGATAGTGTTGGATTGTTGTGACCATTTAATACTAATTTCACATACTGTAGTTCTACCATTTCTCCAAAGTCAGGTTCTTTCACTTCTCCTCTCATTTCTTGTTTTTAAAGCACAGATGTTATTGTAAATGATAAACCTTGCTTAGAGTCCCACAACAAATTGACATGTGCATCACTGTAATATGTCTCTCTGAGGACACATACTGTACAATAAGCAGTAACAACTAACTGGGATGTCTGTTCTCTGCACAGCCAAACAATAGTTATCCACATTTAGAGCCGGTGGAGTCTGGCGCAGTATTGTCATGACCTGAGTGATCGTGTGGGACATTGCTCATCATAGCCCGTCTGGCCAGTGGGTGGTGACGGTGCAACTGTAATGTAGTAAACAATCTTAGATTGGAAATGAAGGGTTTCATACTGGCTTGTCTGCAACGGAAACATCAGTGCTCACGTACCGGCATTGTTAAAAACAATTAATTGCAATGGAGCTTTAAGTTATGCTTTTTTTTTTTGTTAGGTGTATTTTTATGACTTCTGCAGATATGAAGTCAGGACAATTTCATCTCAAAAGCATGTTTCAAGGTTCTTTACAAAAACAAACATACTGTACCCAAGTCTAGCTGATGAAAAGTGAATGCAACAACATACAGTGGTGCACAGACAAAAGACTAGGAAAGAAAACAAAAGCACAAGATACAAGGCAGCATATACTAACAGGCTTATCTAGCTAACCAGACAGAGTTAAGCCTACTTGACACCAACAACATTTGTCTCCCTTTGAGGATATGAACTCACTCCCCAGAGAATCTTAGACAAAAAGCTGACAAACTTAATCACAAAAACAACTGAGGTGGCTTTTTGCTTCAAATCTGCATTGAGTGATTTTCTTGGGCAAAAAGTTAAAAACAAACTAAGCAAATAGGCCATTTTAAAAGCAGCATTATGATTGTCAATTAGGTAAAGTACAGGTGTAACCAATAAAATTAATGGCAGTGCATCCCATTTAGGACTGCCACTAACATCTTGTTTATACAGTTGTCAATCTCACGTCTGTCTGACAGAACAGATAGGTTTCTATTTTAATCAATCCCACACTTTAGTGTAAACGCAACCTGAAGCACATTGTGACGCTTCAAGTCTATTTTCTTCCGTTTTACGCGTGTAATCATGATTGTGTACTGAGCTCTGCCAAAACGCTGGTGACCTACACTCAATACTGTGCTTGAATGCATCCTGTGTAGACACAGACGAAGGACTGGAGCTGCTGCTCTGCTAATGTGCTGCTTTCTCTATGCAGACTGTGTGTAGATATTGTGTAAGGAACAACACCATGGCCAAGGAATGTGCACATCTAAACAGAAAGTAGCCATTATTAAATTTTATTGACTTATTGAAAAGTCTGTTGCGAAAAAAAAAAGAAGAATATGAGCATTTAGCCTTTTAGGTTTTAATGGCACATCTAGCGAAAACAGATCAATATCCCCCAGAAATCCTTTTTGTCCACCTGTAAATAGTCAGTGTCTAAGGTCTGGTTTCGTGAGAAGATTATTTGGATATTTTTGCCTACTGTCTGACCAGTCGTTCGTTTACTTAAGCTCTAGTCCATTTTGCTGGTGTGCAGTTGGCTTGTTTGACCTGGCATTGTTTGGGTTTTGTCAGTCTGGAGCACAAAAACAATAAGCTAGTAGCGAATGAAAGCTTGTGTTTTTCAGTGGTATCGACACTACTAGCAAGGCCTTCAAAACAACAGAACCAAGACTAGGTTTATGAAGCAAAGACAGTATAAAAAGCAGGCTGACGTTACAGTTTCAGTTCTTTAAAAATCATGAATTCCAAGAAAAGTCATTATGTAGATTAGTACATGGACACAACTCCACTTAGCTGTTCTGTGAACAGAACCACTGGAACATGACTGTCAAAGCAGAAAAATATTAAAGCATACTTAATTTCTGTTTTCAATTCTTTTGATCCATGTGTAATATAAAAAAGAGGCCACACGCTCAGGCCTTCCGCAGTAAAATGAGTAACTGCTGACATTATTGGTTTCCAGTCTGATGTAAGTCAAAAGGCATTGAACTTTGCTCTCACATGTTTTAAGTTATACTCTTTATTTTTCTCTTTAGTTAAATGTAATGTGCTGATGACATCTTTCTCAGGAAAAATTCTCCACTGCACAGGAAGTGGTGTGTTTACATCATAGTATCACCCACTGTGTTTGATTGACGAATGATCTATGGGAAGTTTAGATTAAATGGAAAAAAACGGAAGTCTTTAAGGAAGTGCTTGCTGTAAAAAACTACAGAAACATCAGGCCCAAACCTCTATATAGATATCTGTCATTCTGAGTTTCTACTGTCTACGAGTCCTCACTCCCTGTATGTATAATGACTTACAGATAAGTGTGAGTCCAAATCTATGACTCCTCAGAGCCTCCAGAGCAGCCCTTGGTCAGCAAAATGATTAATACCACACAGGATAGACAACATGTGATCTCTGGACTCTACTTAGCTTATGTGGCTGCTTAACTCTTCACTTTTTTCTGCTGTGTACAGACACTTACTTCCTGTACAGCTAATCTGTTCCTTAGCCTAACCTTGAACTCAATTAACCTTGAATCCAATGTGTTTTCTCACAGTTTTAACAAGTATTAGCATAATTGGAACATGATACTATAAATACTGCTTCTGTGTCTTTTATTTTACAGGATTTTAAACTTTACACATGAACAGGGTTCGTATAGCTTTTTAAGAGTAGAATTCAAGCACTTTCAAGGTACCTAAAGCAAAGATTTCCAGACTCTCGAAGCGCTTATCATCACATCTAACATGTTACTACAAATGCAATTGCGAAAAATAAAGTTTACCCTGCATTTATACTGACCTCCTGCTTACAAAGTAATTTGGCACTCAGTGATTAAAGTTTAATTCAACTTAAGTAAATAAAATAAATTAATTGCAAATCAATAGTTTATTTAAAAAGGTCACTGCAAGGTCAAGTTTTTTTGGGAAAAAAAACCAAAACACATTAGCCTCAAATTCTAATCAGCAAATCCTGCTGCGTATGACGACTCTAAAATCAGTAACCTTATGAACCTCATTACAGCAATCCAATTTACAGTGCTGCAGTCAGAATGAGCAAGCTGGCCCTTCATCAACACATAATTATACTGAAGCATGTCCCTTACAATACATGGCAAATCACCCATGTGATCCAATTAAAAAATAAAATAAAAACAAGTCCAGGCCAGCATTCCCTGCCATCCCCGGAGTCTGGGGGGAAATAATTGCTGGTCTAAAAGGATCTCTGCCCAAACACACAATCAGATTCCCATTTTGTCTTCAGGCTTTCACACACAGAGACACCACAAGCAGGGACTTTTCAGGGCCCTCGCTACACTAGATGATGCCAATCTATGTTGTCCAGAAATAAAGTTGGTTCTAATTACAGCACTCTCAGGCTGATGTTTCAATATAAAAAAGTTCCATTGTCCTATATATGAATCCATTATTGAGAATGGAGACTTTATGGCTATCATGTTAATCGCTGTTTCAAATTACACTTTGAACTGAATGAACTCAAAAGAAATTGGCTCCAGCTCTGCTTTCTTTTTCAAACCTAACTAACCAAAGCCACTATCCCCTGCTGTCCAGCTCTACTCAGCTGTAAACGCCTTCACTCCCAAAGGGCTGCGGGTCAGCAGGCATACATGCCAAATTAGAGTCTGATTTTGACACCTCAAACTGGGCCAAAGGCTCCCAAATCAACCCCCTATCTTGAACACAACCTCATCACACTGCACCTCCTATTAGAAAAGACAGTCTTTTCAACTTTGGCTCCCTTTCTTGTAAAGCCCAGTGTACGTACTGCAGACTTAAAAGGGAAAAGGGAATATTTCTAAGACAGTGAGAAGCACTCCCTCCTTCTTGGTTTTTTTTGCATGTAGGAAGCACATGTTATCTTGAGGAATCGTAAATGTGGTCTGTTTTGTAACCTTTGGAAAGCCGCGGGCCAATGATTGTGCCCATCAAGTGACTGCAGACAAGGCATTTTCAGAGGAAGGGAAGGGTAGCACATATGTAATGTGTGGTTTTGAAAGAAAAAAAAAAACGGTAGCAGTATTTAGAATCCCTCTTCCCTTTTAGAGCTTTCTATAGATATGAGAATTTCAGCTTAGCAGGACAATTTAAGTGTTTGAGGTAGTAACGTCACTTAACTGATTTCATTTTGACAACATACACCAAGATGATGGATCATGTCTCTTTTCTTTCTAAACCAAAAAGGACAGAATATGTTCAATCTGGCATTTTTATGACTCTTGTTTTTGTTACGTGCAGTTTTCATCTACACTTTTGATCTTGTAAACCTAAAATAAAATACAATAATCACTTCAGTATGCATGTTAAAACAAGACTAAGAGTCTACAGCCATGCTATCTGCTCTGGTGCTTTGCGTTAAATGCTAACATCAGCATGCGAACATGCTCACAATGACAATGCTTCTTCTTCTTCAGCTGTCCATTGAAATCCGATGACGACGTCCACCCCTTTAACGGTGAGACCTTTGATGGCTGAACAGTCCAATCCTGGACCCACAATCTCTATTGCAGGTGGGGCATGTATATGTGGTGGTGGTGGTGGCAACCATGGCTGTAGTTCTCCTGGCTCTCTTCTGGTTGTCCTCTCCATCTCCAGCATATGAACCCCCATCCCTACACAGCTGTCGCCAAGTGGTACGTTCAGCAGCAGCATCCACCAGGTCCTCAGGTCTGATCTTGCACTTCCTCAAAGTGTTCTTCACCTGATCTTATTGGCGCTTCTTCCGCCCTCCAGCTGAGCGTTGACCATGATGTAGCTGGCCGTATAGCACTCTGCGGGGTAGCCGACATGGCTATAATATTAGTTTATTGCAGATATATCGTATCGGTGAATACCTCGGCCGATAAGTAACAAGAAACTGCATCCTTGATTTGAGGTACAGAGTGTCACGTTTACATAGTTTGTTCACCAGAGAACACTGACTTTTCAATTCTAAAATGTCCTGAATAAACAAAACAAAAAAAACCCAACAACAAATCTATGGGATCCGTATCAAGATTGTTTGTGTACGTTAAAAAAAAAAAAAAAAAGAGAGAGAGAGAGAGATTACCATTGGCTGAGATATCATTATCTGATTTCTAAGATAATTCTGATTATCTGAACTCCCAAATATCCCAACTAGTATCAGTCAGGCTATAATGCATGTGTATGTTTTCTGTGTTTAATTAGATAAATGCGGGACACATGGTAATTTGGGTAAACTCAAGCAAGGGAAAAATGAAGCTCAGTGCCTGAATGTTCATAGCAAAAACAGAGTTTTTGGCAGGAAACAAAAGTTCCTTTAAAATAGCACATTTGAGGAGGACTTCAATGTGAGCCCAGTCTGAGGCCAACCCCCGCTCTCTCCTATAAATACCCTGTGACTGTCAAGGTGCCATCCTAGGAGCTGGAGCTTTATAAGGCAAAGACAGCCCCATACTGCTCTCAAGTGATCAGGCAACGCTGGGAGATAACAACACTCCCAATAAGCTTATCTCTCCATTCAACAAGATTGAGTCATGCGTGTTATCTCTTCCAGCCGCCAAAGGCTTTGGGGATCGTAAGCAGCCCTGCACTGATTTGTGGAGTTTAACTCACTTCAACTGACTGAACACCTGAGGGCAAGAAATCTGAATTGATGGTTTCATTTACATTTGACACTTTAGGCTGATGCTCTTGATGTTGTATTAAAAACAACAAGAATCTGCTTATTATTTTTTCAATGAATCGCTTAGTCTAGGAAATGTCAAAAAACTGTGAAAAAATGCACATTACAGTTTCTTAGGGCCCAAGGCGACGTCTGCAAATTGCTTGTTCAAAACCCAAAGATATTCTATATTAGATATCTACAATCACATGTGGCAAAGAAAAGCAAATATGTCTTACATTTGAGAATCCAGCAAATGTTTGGCTTTTTTGTTTGAAACTATTAATCAATTATCAAGATAGATGGCGATTATTTTTCTGTCAATCAACTAATCGTTTCAGCTCTGATTCTGTCAATTTAATTTATCTGAATAATTTACTTCCAGCCATTCAGATGCAAACATGGTGTCTTGGGAAAAGAAAGGTTTTACATGGGTAGAATGACAATCTGTTATTGTACTATCGGTTTTAGAGCTGAAACAATTAAGCTTTTAATAAGTTAGTCAATGAAAATAAAACTATTTTGATAATAGACTCATTGTTTCAATCATTTCTCAACCAAAATTTCACTGGCTCCAGCTTCTCAAATGTCACTATTTGATGCTTTTGTTTATCGTACATGATAATAAACTGAATATTTTAGGATTTTGGACCGTGGGTCAGATAAGACAACACATCTGAAGATGTTGGTTGGGTTTGGGGAAATTGTGACAGGCACTTTATATAACAATTTATCGGTAAATAGAGAAAATCTTTATCAGATTAATTGGAATTGGTTTGAAATATTGGGTTCAGAGTACAACAGTATGCAAAATGGTATACCGCTTTCAAAGAAATGAAAGTAATGTTAATTAGATAAAAAAAGGTTTAAGTTGTGAGAAAATGAAAAAAATGTGAATATTTTTAAATGTATTGTTAAAGGTCAGATAATATTATGTGAACAATTAGCTACAGAGTTCAAAAAAGTATTTTTTTCTTCCACTAGGAGTTTAACAATGGACCCGCCATCTTGATCATACAGTATGTGCACCGTGGGTGTTAATAACTCAAAACTTGGCTCAGCTCATTTATTCCAAAGAATGTCTACAGAAATTGCTTTACTCCAACCTTTGCATGTCTTATCACTAAATCATGATAATGGCGGAGATTTGCAGACTATTTCTTTTAACCTTTGACCCCTATTTCTGACTCGCACACACACGGCACAGTGAGTCATAGCATCGTGTGAAATAATTCCTTCTCCTCTAGTACAATGCCAGCACTATAGATCATGAACGGAACTGACAGTAGCACTGATTTAAACTTCTAAGACGAATAGTCAGAGATAGTCTTTATCACTGGCAACATTACATCAAAACAACAGTAGGAAATATCTCCCGCAGAGCCTTTAAGAGCCTTAGATGTCTGCAGCAGAACAAGCAATAACTGTGAACATGAATGACTCTTTCCTTGAGCAACAGAAAGACGATTTAATCTTGTTCTGTCATCCTGTATGAAGTGCACAGGTGCCTAAAAGACAGTAAGGAATGAAATAACATTTAAAAAAAGGAAATTTCTAGGGGGAATATGTTTCCTGATTCTGAGCAAAGGTCATTGGGGTCACAAAATTCTCCGGTGTAGGTCACCAAAATTGGCCTTTCAATCACAATCATAAAACAACATCTTCAGACGTTATTCCTGATTAAATATACAGTTTTGGTAGATATGCTGCATTCCAGTCAAAGTCAGATTTTGGAAATTCCCTGCTGCTTGCCCATAATTACAACCCTCCTGTGTTCCAGTGGCCCGGCTTGGAAAAACCAGGCAAGAAACATGGTCACCCACAAAATTTAAATACACTTTCCCATGCCACAGCTGGTACCACGTAATTTACAGTACATATGACAGTGTTTACTAGCTAATCTGTAAGTGCACCTTTCCATTTTGAATTTACAGTGCGATTATGACATTCAAACTTTCAAATAGTGTAGCCTTTCCACTGTGTGCTGCCAGCTCAAGTGCTATGAGACAACAGCATCCTGGAAACCTCTTGTTTGGAAATAATGCCTGCGTTTCCTACATGGAATTCCACCTTAAATGCCCTGAACTCAGCTTCTTACTATGAGTGACAGGATCACTCATAAACACCCTTCTGCCAAAGTTAGAACAGTTTTGGTTATTTCACAGGTGTGATTTCTGTATTGCTTTTTCTCTCTGGGTTTAAAGATGTTTATATTTTTTTTACTTTGGTGTTGCGTTTTTAGTCATGAATATTTAAAGTGACTATATATAGATTTTATTATAATAGCACTGTATCAAATGACAATGTGGAAGGGGTTGTTCATACAATAGTGATTAACCTTGGCTTTGGGGAGCTTTATAGAGAGTTTCGGCTCATTGTTTAGCTGTCTAGCACGCAACTTTACTGTTTTGATTCACTCTCACTGCTCTCATAGAGTCATTTTCAGCTGCAGCAGTCAGCTGTCTTTAGCAAAAAAGCTCTAAAAACCCACTGTACCCTACCTGCTCAGCACCAAACGGCAGACAGACACAGTGAGCAACTAGCTGGTGAACATAGTGGAGCATTTAGTAGCTAAATATCCAGATATTTCCCTCAGGAGTTGGTAGAGAGAGACCAAAAACAGAGCTAAAAGGGAGTTGACATTGAACTTACATTCATCAGGTGGCCATAAACACGAGTCCAGATGAAGTATAATGTTGCTCCGTAACTGTTTGCTAACAACAAAAAAATCTGTTATTGCAGCTTTAAGATGCGAAGTCACGTTTTCAGGGGCTTTAAGGGGCTGTCCACTTGTCTGAGAAATCATACATTTTGAATTTGTTATATCTCTGTGGATTGCAGCATATGAGCTTTGGTTTCTGGCTTTATAAGAGTTTTGACTATATTGAATACGTTCAATTTCAAGGAGCAATCAAACACTTTTCTTTCTGGGAATCCACTGCCTTTGGTCCCAGCTCTCAATAGAGACAGTTGCACATTATATAATATCAGTATGGAGGGAAATAACACTACGTCCTCTGCCTATACAGCGTGACATACAGCAAGTACATTTTCCATAATAGGGTCTCTTAAAGACAAGTAAATCAGTCATGGTGACAGCAAAAGTACCAGCTCAGCAAATACTTCCAATCATCCATTCATGAACACCTGAGAAATGTGCAGGACTGTACACACTACCACCAGCCAATGAACATGACAAGTCCAATGGACTTTGCCCAGTCTTATCTCCCTGATCCTACATTCACCTTCATCCTTCAACTCCATAAAACTACTAAACTGCAAGAACGGCCATGTGGCACTATAAAAAGCAATAGTCCATCTTAAAAATATACGTCTATGACACTAAATATCTAATAAGACTTAATCACAGCCATATGGACATTACATAATTTTAAAAAATTACCATCCAGTAAAATTTAAGTGCCTCTTTTAATCTATTTGTACAGTTGAGAGTCCATGAAAGAGAGTATTGAAACAAAGAGCTCTTCCTTCATTGATTCATTCACATTTCTATTTTGGGGAGTATCTAAGCAGAACCACACACTGTGAGAACTTCCCATTTCCGAACTGTCTGCCAGTGCCCAGCAAACCTTTGATCAGGTGTGTGTGTGTGTGTGTGTGTGTGTGTGTGTGTGTGTGTGTGTGGAGGAAAACTAGATGTTTGCTCAGCAGTAATTAGAAGGAATGAGTTTTTCAAAAAGCGCCTAAGAAAAATGCTGATATAAACCTCATAGACATGTCACCATGATCAAATGTCACAGAGAAATTTGCACATTCAAGGGATTTCTTTTGTATTTTTAACAGCAGAAAAGCCAAAGAAGTAGTGGCTTTGAAATATTTCCACTTTTAAAGAACTGCTACACCAACTTTTTGTACAACCCAGTATTGTTAGACTTAGAAAGAATCAGGTAATGCAGCATTTTGATCCCTCTAGTGACCCCTACAATGACACTTTGGCCTTCAGTTTGACCCTCACCCTATAGCCTAGAATTGATGTCTCTTTCGCCTTCAGTCAAGACAACTGTCTGTACTACACACCTCTTTATCTATTGTTAACAGCCTCATTTTTGTATGTGTCATACTTCCAGCTTTTGTGAATAAACACTTGTACTCACCATTTCAAATTCCAAGTTACCAGGGCAGCAGCGGGTCACAGTGTGTTGGGGATCCCGGTGTTTGAAAAAAACAGAAAGACACGTGAAAAACGAAACAAAACATTACTGAGTGGATACACGTCGTGTCCGATTACGGAAATTAGCCTTCCCACATGTCAACAACCCTTAACGGCATGTTAATGCTGCTCAACTCATGGAAAACTCAGTTAATTCACTGTCCAGCAACAGTACTGATATATAGAGAAGTTCTGCGGTGTTAAACACCGCACAAACAACTGACACAAACACAACCGAGCACTTTACCTGACTCTTACGAGAAGAAAGAAACTCCCCAAACACCAGCAGACACCAGTGAGTGTTACCGGAGACCAGGAATCCCGACGTGAGGCTCGTCCGGGTGAAAAGGACACCTGTAAGCTCCTGCTTTGGTAAACCTTCCCGGAGACAGACAGTGCTGCGCTAACCCCGCCCCTCCTGCCTCACAAAACGGCCCCCACACTACTCTTAAACGGGCACGCCCACGATGACGACTCACCCAGCATAGTCCCGGTGCCACCTGGTGGCAGCATGCAGGAAGAGGGCATGTGTGATTATAATCTGTGTCACATGACCACTAGATGGCGATGTTAGGCTGAGCTACATTGATAAGTCTGCAAAGGTGGCTCTTAAATGAGCTTGTAGGTATTGTTGACAACATTACTATTCTTTGCATTTACTACTACGGAGTGAAATAAATTCAGTGGTGGAAGAAGTATAAAAGTATTACAAGCAAAATAAACTTAAAGTATCAAAAGTAAAAGTACTCCTTATGCAGCAGAATGGCTGCTGTCAGTGTTTGATTGTTGGATTATTTATAGTGTATGATGTATAAGCAGCATTTTGATTTTGTAGCTGGTCAAGGTGGAGCTAATTTGAACTATTTTATGTACTATTGGTTAATTCAAATCTCTAACAATCCCTCATATTTTTAAGATTCATATATACTCTCCGTTGCCAGTTTATTAGGTAGCTACACCTAGCTAAAACTAATGCAAGCTAATACAGCAGTCCTGAAATAAATCCACCTTCATGAATGTTATAATCAGTTATTATTGAAACTGGTTTGGAGAGGTATTGATTCAACTTTATGGTCATTCTGGAGGCTGCTTTATGAAGGCAGGATTTATTGCAGTTGTATTGACTGTTGTATTACACTGCATTAGTTTTAGTTAGGTGTACCTAATAAACTGAGTGGATTTTGTATGTAAAACATTAACCTGAAAAATAGCTATAACTGTCAAGTAAATGCAGTGGAGTAAAAAGTAAAATATTACATCTGAAATGTATTTTGTAGAAGTATAAAATAGCATAAAATGGAAGTACTCAAGAAAAGTACAAGTACCTTAAAATTGTACATTACTTGAATAAATGTACTTTCCACCACTGAAAGCTGTGTACAAAGTATCTGCATAACAATATGCACAAATGTGGTGTCATATGCAGAAGAAGCACATGCAAAAAGGGGACAAATTAAAGGAACAACCTGAATAAAAAAGTGCAGAAACATAATGAATGTATATGTTTCCCTATAGAGGACATGAAGGGTATAAAAAGGATGTAAAACATATGCTATTGCCTTCGCAGTCACCAGGATCGCAACCCAATTGAACACCTATGGGAGATTTTGGAGCCACTTACAGTAATTTCTCACCCATCTGAATCTGCAGATAAGCCTCTGCTAACTTCCCTTTTTTAAAAGTGAATTAATTGATTCAAAAGACTGTTGTCTTGTTTGTCAATGCAAGGTCGCTTATAAGTTACTGGTCTCAGTTCAGATAGCACAGATATTGTAACATCAATACCACTGCAGTCTTTCCCAGTAATGAGAAGTACTGCTAAAGTGCAGGAAAACAAAATCTATACCATCTGTAGGTTTGCCACACACTTAATCACTCATAGTCCAACAGTTTTTCATCTTTTTAATTTAATTATGCTGTTAAAACTATTTGGAGCAAACAAACTATTTTGCATTCACTGTGTATAATCTAATATCACATGAAGACACCTATTAGACCGACAGGAGGTGTTACAGTCAAGTTTATTCAACCATGAATGTCTCATATAAACAAGTGTGCACAGAGGGAAGACCTTGTCCTCAAGGTCCCGATCCTAAACCAAACGTCTACCTGAGATTCAATTCAATTCACCTTTTCATGTGGTATTCACATAACAATGTAGGGAAACAATTCTAGACTATTTTGTTTTCTGTGGCATATGTTAATGCTACAGTACAACATGTTGGACAGTAGTTCTCAGTGACAGTTTTGGCAATTCTACAAGCTACAATGTTTGCCCTACTGTTATACAAAAGAAAAGATAAAACTCATCAGATCAGATTTTCTTTTCTTGTTTTTACAAATCTTTACTAAATCTTCTTACAAGTCTTTAGTATTGCTCTTGCTACATTGAAAAAATAGAAAAATTACATCTGAATATTGAGCTGTGGATGTGGTATTTATAAAGAGCCTTGCTCTTGAGTGTTCATGGCTATGTTTCAATAGTCCTTAGCTGCTTACTCTCCACGACGCCTTTCCTCTGCAATGGCCAGCTTCACATCAGCAATCAGAGAAAAAGGTTCGAAGCAAAGAACAAGACATCAAAGAGTTTTCAGAGGCTCATCAGCAAAAAATATTAGTCTAGGATTCTGCAGAGGTGCTGGGTGTCACCAGATCGTCCTCTCCCTGA
The DNA here is from genome assembly GCA_002120245.1 of Maccullochella peelii. NCBI lineage: Eukaryota > Metazoa > Chordata > Actinopteri > Centrarchiformes > Percichthyidae > Maccullochella > Maccullochella peelii. Next base: position 105,383 of record LKNJ01000389.1, on the reverse strand, counting down.
GCTTCTTCCTTCGCTGCTGCTGCTGCGTCTGTTGCTACTTCCTGTTCGGTGGCCACTAAAGGAGTGTCTGTTTCGGGGGCTTCGAAGGACTCGCCCCCCAGGTCTGTCAGTTTGATGTAGCCCTTACTGTTGGAGCGCTCCAGACGAGGACAGCTGAAGCGCCTGGCTCTGTCGCCTTGACGACACACAGACACAGACAGGCTGCAGCGGCGTGCAGACCTGGGCTGATCCGTGAGGGAGTTGAGCGACAGCCGTGACCCCATCGCCCTGGCAACAGGTGATGGAGGAAACAGCTGGGTACACTGTGGTTGAGGTTGAGCCTGTGGCGCCCCCTGTTGGTCAGCTATGTCTGTGATTATTTCCTCGTGGCTCTGATGGAGTGGTGGGGAATCCGTCGTCGAGGCGTCCTTCTCCTTGGCGTCCATCTCGTCAGTCTGGCCTCTGTTGGCTTGTCCTTCCTCGCTAATGGTTTCAGCAGTGGCCTCAATAACGACCTCTTCCTCTGAGTGTCCCTCTGCATCCGCTCTCTCAGACTCCTCCACCTCACAGTTGTTCAGTTTGATCACAGGGAGGGTGAAAGCGTTCACAGAGGAGGTGACGATGGAGGTGGTCTCCCACTGTCTGGGCTGTGGGGCCTGCTCGCTGCTATTGCTGTAGTCTTTGTAGATGCTGTAGACGGTATCCGTGAAGGTTTGGACATCTCTGGACCAGCTACGAGGCCTGCTGGCCAACGACGGGCGTCTGAACACCTCATCACCGCCTAACTCTCCCTGGAAACCGAGTCCAGTGGAGGGCCAGGAGCTGCGAGTAAGCATCCCGCTTGCAGGGAATGATCCCGACGGGCCCTCAGCATTCCTCGACTGAGTGTAGTTCACCAAACCATTTAGAGGTGAATACTCCTTTGACCGTATGCTGTGCAGATCTATAACTGTGGAGTAGATATCCCTAAGGTTAATGATTTTGGTTTTCTTGTCTCGGTTTTCATGGAGGACTGCATTGGCACAGATGAAGAGGAAAATGCCGATTCCCATCACCAGTGGTCCGAAGACTTTCAGATTGTCTGAGTACAGGTAATTATCCAGGAAGTCACACAGGAAGCCACAGTGACGGGAGGGGTCGGGGTTGCTGCTGTTAGAATGGCTCTGGTTGAATACACTTGTCTGGCCGGAGGGAGGCTTATCAAGGGTCAAGTTAGAGGAAACAGGTGGACTTTTGGAGTAGCTCATCCTGTTGGTGTGGTATGCTCCAGTTCTGCGGCGCTCCTGGTACTCCTGCTGGTTCTGGCTGGGCCAGTAGCCCAGTACAGCCATGGAAATCCCCACCATGAGAACTATAACTCCAACACCAGCCACCAAACCGGCCGGGGAGAACAGATTGAGCTTCCCCTTCACCACCACCACATCGTTCTTCTTCTTTTTCTTGGATTTCCGCTTCCGTTTGTTTTCCGCCCGATTTTTGGAGCGGAGGGAATCCTGGCGCCTGTTCATGCGCAGCAGGCCACCAGTGGCTATCATGGTGGCGATTGGACAGCGGACTTGTCACTCAACCTGGCAGGACACGAAATAGAAAAGAGAGAGCATTAGGTCAATGATATACATGATAAGCAGAAGGTTTAGACATTTAGAAACAGCCACAGAGTACATGCTACACTACACACGTAATCCAGGTTTATTATACATGCAAGGCTGGATTATCGACCAGACAAAGCGGACAATAACCATTAGGGACCACGAAGGTTAGGGAATTTCACATGAGAGATTTTTTACGTAGTTCTTTTTTCTCTGTGCTCTTCTTTCTGGTTTAAAGTGGGCGGGAAAAGCACGATGTCATGTACCTCCAGGCACCAATCAGGATTTAGAAACATCTGAATAAAAATCTGCTGACAGTTAGTGGGTTGTTTGTCAATCAAATGTGATGAAACAACACTCACACAGTCCTGATGAAGCAGTTTAGCTGAGTGTTAAACTCTAAACACCTTCTTTAACTTTGAGCATAAGTTTTTTTTTACTTTTTTGTTGTGAATATTTAATGTTATAGAGGAATCTTAAGATCTGAAGGGGGTTTAATATTCCAGCGTAGGGATACTGGTTGGTTTCTGGGGCAAAATGGTTGGGGAGAAAAGGGGAGGGGGCCCAAAGCTCATTTTTGCCCCAGGATCCACTAGTGGGTGTAATCCAGCCCTGTATCCAAGATTATCCTACAGGTAGAGAATACACTGCTTGTTTGCACCAAAGGCATATTAGTCGTCAGATGGTCAGTAAAGATAACATCAATCTGCTGCTGCTGGATCTATAAATACAGTGATGTAAGCGAAACAGAGGCAAATACCCAAGTTGACAGCGGAGAACAAGGAGTACTATTTATCTATGTTCAGCTGTGCCGGTGCAATATCAGCCTATGAAAATGTAATGTGTCCAGACAGGAGGCCAGCAGGCATGTTCTCTCCACCTCACTCTCGCTTTCCTTACTCTCTTTCTCTTTCTGCCTCTCCTTTCTCGCACCAATCTCTCCCACCAACACTCTCCCTCCTGCTTTCTACCCAAATCCATTTCACCATCAACCGACAAATATGTGCCAGGAGCCATTTGTTTACACACCAACACTGTCTCTGTCACAAAAGATGTTTGCACTTGTTTTTGGTTTCCTGATTAGGCAGCACGATAATAGAAGCTGTAGTGGTCCAAAGGGCAATGAAGCCACCAACACTTATCAGGATTACAGACCTGCTGATGAGTTTCACCCACATGTGGTGAATAATAATCGGCATATACACTGATTACTTAGACAGACTCTAGCATTCCCTGCTTGATTGTGCTGGTAGCTAGGTATTTAATTTGACTAATCACGCATAATTGTGTATGACTTAGGGCTTAGGTTCATGAATAACTTATTCCATAAATTCCTTTCAGAGCAGCAGTTAATAAGACGTTTTCAGTGGTTGCTCTGGGTGTTGCTCTCACAGCCTTAACAGTCAAAATAATGATGATGAAGGTCCTGGAAATCCCTTTATGAGCCAAGTTATTACAGGCAGTTCCCACGGAAGATAGCCTAGAACACAGAGCTCTGCACCTGAGCTTCGGCAAACAACACACCGGTACTCAGCTGCTGTTTATAGCGACTTTCACAATATATCACATCCAATAACCACTCAAATGCCTCTCGGGCAAGAGCAAGTCAACCTGCACTAAAACTGATACAGCGTAGGCGGACCTCTCTCTATGTTTGGAAAGAGAAGGGCAGCAGTAACGTGGACCAGAAGTGGGTGTGGACACGTCGGGTTGTTTCTCTGTCTGCGGTGCTGAGCAGGAAGCTGCCAACTCGTCGGTTTGTCTCCCAAAAGCTGCCCGTCTGGCAGGGTGGAGAGGAGGCCGGGCTTTAGCGCTCGGTCCGTCCGAGCTGCGGGGGCGCATATTTTCGCGCAATGTTGCATGAGAAATTGACTGTTGACATTACAGCGCATCTGTTTCCCTTCTGTTGGAAAAGCCCGTGAAGCAAATATGAGCTGCTGTGGATTTGGAAGTGCCCTGAAAATATCCAGAGCCGCGGCGACGCATCTCGCTCCAACACAAAGCCTAACACTGTATTTTTGGGCTCACAAGGTGCAGACAGATGACAAACATCCACACCTCTTCCACGGCCTGACGAAGCCCATGCTTTCATAACTAACACTACAACTCAGAGCGGTGTGGTAATAATTATAGGCTACCTTTATTTAAACACATGATGCCAGCCTCTGATTTGTCGGACTAACTTATTAGCAGTCGCTATTTAATGGAAACATCGTAGGTGTAAAAAAGTTTAACTGGATAAATAGATTGGCCTTTAAAATATTGCTATTTTCTCATCCCACTACCTTAATGTCTCTCGCAACATCATATTTGACAGATGATGTATCAAATATCAAAGACAAACCAACATACCTCATCTAAAATTGTCATTTTAATCTCCCGGATAAAAGTAAAAGGACTGGAGTGCGCATTGATCCAAGTCCAACGCCTTCCCTGGCATCAAAACTCTATTTATTTATTCGATTTATTCAAGATCAGAAATACTCCCCAACTAAATCTAACGGTCACACAATTAGAAAGACTTCCTAAACCCTGCTCCACCTCGATACAGCCTATTAGGAGTCAGTGTAGAATCAGACGCGACTATTAAACACAAAAAAAGCACGGGTGTTCAGCTGGAGGTAAATAGCCTACGCCGGAGGAGCTGATGGTGATTAAAAAAAATCGTGAAACAGCAAGTCTCTTACCAGAAACTGTGGCTTGACAATCAAGCATCTTCAAAGGCGCACTCCTCGTTTAGCTGTGCATGTCGTGGTGCGCCACTTTGGTGCCAAGGCTAGAAGAGTGGTTTCCAGTTGAACGCAGACTCACAATAGACCGGCAGGGGCGGGCCAACTGCATTTCCATTGGTGGTGATTATTGGGCAACGTGGAAAAAAAAAAAAGAAAAGAGGGCTGCTCAGGACATTTATCATACTGTATGTTCTACTCCAAACACTTCCAGATCTCTTTCCCCCCAGATTTTCTTACATATCTGGACACAAAAACCAGTAAGCTGCTGAATTAAACTTGATTGTCTATAATACAAATGCCAGTTTTTGCCACAGTCTATGGTTTTTTGCACAATTGTCTGGACATTTTTTTATGCCAGCAGTAACAAAAGGCATATACAGGCCTCTGATAAATACAATGTATGAATAAATGACTGTTATGGGTTTCAAACTGCACATATATAGTGTAGGTGAGGTCAGAGACAGGCAAATTTAAATACACCAAATGCAGCATCTCTACATCATGTGCCTTCCTCCCTCTACCTTTCCCCCTTGGGTTACATTGCTATTATTGCCTGTATGCTGTGTCCCCATGTTTAACCAAATTAATATGACAGAGTCCAGATGTGTTTCAGTGACGTGAGACTGGAGACAGAGGCAGCAGCTATACACTGGGTAGAGGGGGGAAGCATGAATAACAAAGCTCAGTGCTGATGCTCCAGAGAGCTGACTGCGAATGTATGACCCAGAAATGTGATTTGTTTATGGCATAAATTAGTGGAAGGAACCGAGATAAACTCCAGTGTGTATACTGCAGTCGGAGTCAAAGCATACATGGACACTGGAAATAATCCAGGGGTTTTCGAGAGCTGTCTTTAATCCGTGGTGTTAACGGGTGCTGTGTAGGTCTGGAGGTCTGGATCAGCTTTCAGTACAGATCTAAGCTTGTGCAATATAGGAAGATACAGTGACTCACAACAGATGTTTCTGAGCTTCTGACAGGGGTTTCTAACATCTTAAATCTCTGTTACTGAGAACAAATGCAACAAATATTACAAAATATGTTGTTCCAAGATATCCAAGAGAGAAAGGAAGCAGCTGCTATTACAAAAGCATTGACTGAGACCGGTATTTTTAACAGTCTGTAGAAATAATATGTAATCCGTGATATATACTTGACTGAATGGTTGGAGAGTTGCACAGGTGGAAGCCTCACCAGCCTGTCCAAGTGTCCTCATACCCTTATCTCACTCATTTTAAGTAGCTGTAGATAAACAGCTCTGTGCCAAAAATGTAATATTTATTGTATATATTTTTATCTTAGATTTTCTAAATATGCATTTGGAAATAAACTCAATTCAATTTTAGCTGCAGAATCCAACCGAAACCACACCAGTCAACACCCTTACACCAGCTGCACGTCAATCTCGCAGCAGAAAATCTCATATTCAAGAGATTACTTTCCCTCAACAACTCTTGAATCAAATCACTAATCAGTTTAAGAACATGCTCCCAGATTTACAACAAGTTTAGCCTGACATTTTTTACTTCCTCTGCATTTCAGTCTGATTTCACCTCCACAAAACGAGGTCTGGGATTCACTGTGAGCTCCCTCAAATGGGTCTTTGTTGACAGTGGCTAATGCTCTATGCTAGAGACTTGCCAGCTCCTGTTCTACTTAATTAATTCAATAAATTAATGAGGAGTAAAAAACAAACTTTAATTCATTAGTCTTTACACAATGTAGGGCTATAGTAAAATATTCAGGTTATTGGCTATCTCATTGTTATGTAAAGTATAGTGTCCATGACCTACAGGTGAAACAGTAACAGACTGCACACTCTTGCAGAAGTTGCAAAAAATTTACATTCTTTCTGCAGACTTTCCAACTTGCCTTAATGACTTTACCCTCGCATACTTAATCATTTCTTATCAAGACATCCCCAGGTAATTAAACTCTCCTAAAGCATGGTGATGAAGTGGGTATTCTTTGTCATAGAAAGAAAAATAAAGGGAATGTGAGAAAGAGAAAAGAGGAATGTGAAAGAAAGAGGAAGAGTGACCAGAGTGATACTGAGCCTTTCGTTATGTCCCACTCCCCTAATACTGGGTCTTTCATCTTTGGGAGGGACATTCCCTTCCACACTGCAGCAGTAATCCAATAATTCAATTTATTCCTCAGTGATCATATCATGTCTGTCATGGTTATTTAAGACACAACTCTCCCGTCCTGTCCGCCTTGAATAATGTGCCTCCTATATACAGTTCTATTCCAGCCATATGAGATTTTCCTCCTATACCATTTCTGATGCTTATCAAAAAATAGATCAGCCCTCACACATCCAGGCATCCCAGGAGACGGTGCACCATGGTAGGGCTCAAATATACAGTAGTGTCAAAAATAGTTCCAGTGGATCTCCTGAAATCTAACCGGCTTTGTTACTGCTCTGTATCCTGCACAGCCAGAGCACAGAAGAACACACTCAAGCCATTACACTTTGTCCTCTAGCTTCCTTTACTTGTCAGACACTTTTTCTGTGTACAATATAGTGGTTTACAGCTAAGAGATATATATGAAGCAGCATCAAGAGGCTGCAAGGGGTTCATTTCATTTTTTAAGCTTGGGCTGTACTAGCTAATTGGCAATGTGAAAACTTGGAATATGGGCTCAGCGAGAGATCAACTCCCTCCAGGAGACATTGTCATCATTACCGCCTTAGTTGCTGCAGGAGTCAGAGGGCTTTGCAGTTGGAGAGATAAAAGCCAGGCTCCCTTCCTTAGAAATGAAGGCCATCAATAAAATTGAAAACAACTACTCTGGTCTGAGTTGTTGAAGAGTGAAGAATCTGCCTCCTTTCTGGTTAGACGTGTAAATCAGTGCTTAAATGATAAGGCTAGCATTGTTCTATAATTTTCTTATTGCCAACAAATCCCATGAAGAGACCAAAACTCAACAATGCATTGGTCTGTCTCTCAATACTTTACAACTTCTACCCCTGTCTGTGGCCCCAAGCCCATTGGTCCATACTGAAGCCATAAATCTTTGAAAATAGGTCACAAATCTATAGTTTCATTTTCAAAGAAGGCTGAGTAATTTCCTAAAACAGCTGGGCATTGTAGTTTTTAGCAAACACTACTCAAACAGGAATAAATCATGCATTTGTTAGGGACTATTTTCAGCTGCGGATTGATATACATTTGGTGCTCTAGTGAGTATTTACAGCTGCAGAATGTTGCATGTGGGATTGACTCAATGTGTGTGACATGTCACCCAGTGCAACAGCGTGGCATACTGATGTGTTTTTTATTAGTTTTTTGACAAAAATTAAGCTATATAACACCAAGGAATCATATATATCAGGCTTTGGATACACAGACAATGCTTGTCAATGCGGATCAATTTATTATTGGTTTTGGTCTTTTCATCGGATTTGTTGACATGAAGAAAATGTAGAATATCACCAAACTTATCCTTTAAGTATACAACCCACTTCGTATACCCAATATGTTTTATAACCTGGATTATCCGTTAGAACTCCATGAATTCCCCAAAGGATCACACTATCAAACTCCAACATCCTCAAATAAATCACAACAGATGCTATCAGTGCACAAAATAGGGTCAAAAAGAAATAATTGAATAAAATATTCTCCATTACCAAACCATAATGCATTTAACAATAATCAAACACACTCACATCAATCTGTTGACCTTTGGCTTTAGACTGAAGCTACACCATGTTCATTATCTTGCACAATCTCCTCATAAATCACCAGAGTTTCCCACCGTAACCATCATCTCCACTGTTGTCTGCTCAGGTACTGTAGGGAGAAGACCTTCTTTTGATGAATGACCATTAGGGTCCATCTGCAGCTTCTGGCTGTGGCTAATGAGATGCATGACAGCGTAACGACTGATACAGGTCATGGAGACATATGGGCATTTCTGGTCTGTTTCTATGTTCGGCAGCCATGCGTCTTTGATATCATGTGGAGCACTGGAAATGGAACGATACACCCAGTTGTAGCAGGCACAGGGACCAGTAGCTGGGTTACAGGGAATGAGAAAGGATCAGTAGAGCAGCGTGGACGGATGGGAGGGTGGGAGTGGAGAGCAGCAGGTGGACACTTGCTGCCAGCAGGTAGCCGGTTCCCACTGGTGACCTTGTTTCATTTCAACAGTATAAATGGCTGATGAATAGGCAGCCAAGGACCTGAACATGAATAGAGGCCAGCATTAGCCCACATATCATCAACTGATAACACTAATGGGAATTCATAAGAAAATATGGAGGTAATATGTTCCTGTAATGGAAGATAGCCCTAACTTGGGAACTCTGACACTTGTTTTAAGACTGAACGAAGTTGTGCCAAACTTTGCCAAAAGAAATTGTAAAAACTAGTTCTTTTTCCCAACACTTTCTCTGAAGATGCTTATGAAGAGGATAATGAACTGCAATGAGCAGAGTGTGCATTATCTCATGAAAAGACAGTAATTATAATCCTCAACATCGAAAGCTCTGTTCCTCCTAAACTGCAGGATCATGAATCCTGTAGGCTGAGCAGCTACAAAGAAGCTGTTTTTACACCGTTTAGCTTCATGGCCACATTTTGCAGTGCAGCGAGGCAGTTGCGCAATCAGGGCTAATTCTCGGGGCTTGTAAGACGCAAGCTTCATGGGATCACAGTGAGAAAAGCCTTCTTTGATCTCCCATCCTAGATAATATAGGTCATCTCTTCAGGGAGAAACAACAAAGACCAAATGAGGTCGAAAATACCATTCAACCCATCTCTGTGGAGCAAGAAGCAAATAGTCCCCCTCCAATGCTGCTTTACGGACCACAACAAACAGCATTACAGACCTATTTTTAGGGTCTTGATCTTTGACAACGGTCCATCAGCTTGTGTGCTGACGAGAGAAAAAGGATTTTTTTTTAAATGTGAAATATTGCATCTGTCATTTCCTATTCTGCTGCCTTTATGTGGAGCCTGTTCAGACTGGGTATCCATGGCAACCGTTTTATAATGCCTCGCAAAACACCTTAGAAGAGGTTCCTTTTTATCTGGCCTGGAGGGCTGGGACAGAGGCAGTGGAGAATCAAATGAGAGGGCAAAAGTGACAGCTAACGGGGTTGTACATAGAATATTTTTTTCAGCCGCCGTCTTTGTATGTCGCCCCCTCAAAAGGTGTGACTTGCAAAAAGGCAACGGATAGGGGAAATAATGAAAAGAGCTCAGCGAGAGACCAGAGGAAATATGATGACATAAGATGTTGTCAGTTTTTATAGCAGGAAAACCTCTTTTGGTTGCAGATTTAGTTTTTTTCTTCTGCAAATTCTTATTTCTACATTAAACATTCGTGACAAATACATAGAAAGATACCATCATTGCATGTGATTCAGTGAGACATTCTGGCACTGACATTCACTGTACAGGAACATGGTCTCCGGGTCCTAGAGGACGAGTCCAGTCATGTGGAATACAGCAGGCGTGAGCATGATGGGAGGGGAGCATACAGCCAGCTGGGTCTTCTGCAGGGATGAGCCAGAGCCCATGCCAGGAGCTGACTGGACCAATCAGGGAAGAGCTCAGGCCTCATTCATGCATGCTAATCAGCCCGTCAGAGGAGCCTGGGTCGAGGGCATCTGCAGGGGTTCATTGCCATGGATACGGCAGCAGCCACACAATATTACCTGAGCAGGTAAACCAAGTGGAAGGAATGCGGTGTGTTGGCATGAGGCTCCGTGACCTTCAGTTATGTCACCGCCTCTAAGAACAGTCAAAGGTACAGAGTGAGGAAGCAAAGATATTACATATTTTTGGTATTTTTTGGATGCGTAGTAGATAAAGCATTGTAAGCTATGCTGCTTGATTAATGAAGGAATACAAAATGAATGTTTTCCATAGTTCTCTCTAGAGTTTGGGAGAAAACAAGAACATTGGGTTTGAAAAAAAAAGAAGAAAAGAACACAGTCTTAAAAACATGTAGGCTATGGCAAAAGAAGTCGTTCGTCATTTCAGCACAATCCTATAAGTGGATTTTGGGCTAATGTGGCCAGTTTGTCTTTTTCACAGCTCCACTCCTACTTCTATTTTCAGTTGTGCGACACATATGGTGTTATCTCAACTTTGTGTCAGGTGATTTTGGAGACTAGGTGGTTTGACGAGAGACCAACAAGCAAACTCCCCGGTGTGTTCTTTCTTTGGATAACCCTCTTTAATCATGTTAAAAGGCTTCACTGAGTCACCAGAGTAAGTGACACAAAAACATCAGTAAATGATAGATAGATGTGACATGCTATGATAAAGGACTTCATTATATTATTTCGACTTTGGAGAGTCAAATATGCTGTAAACATGGATTCTCTCCAAAACTTATTTGCTTATTCATCTGACAATACAGTCTTTTTATTAGTGCATATGTTTAGCACATTAATCACTTATCTCCATCACAGCATTCCCAGTTGTGTAGCAACTGCCTGAAAACATATTTCCAATCAAAAGGGTTTCATCTCGGTGGTCGACCTAACACAACCACTTTTGACTGCTTTTATCCGGATTATCTTTGAGGTCATTCATCTTTTCATATGCTAATGTTTTAATCAACATCTCCCAATGAATTAAGCCTTTGCAGGGCACAGACTCATTTGTGTTATCGGGCAAATTAACCGTTACCGCTGGAGGGACAGTTGGAAAATCCTGACTGTCCGAGTTTCGACTGCAAACTGAACAATATGAATTGAGTAACGACATGTCAGTGGTGTATTCTGATGAGAAAATGTCATTTTCAACTCACAGGTGATGGATGATATCATTCCACATATTGGATTATTGCCCTACATTCAGACCTTCCTTAATCACAAACCACAAATGAGCAATATAATAAAACAGAAATGGCAGCATTGTGGAGTTCAAATAAATATTGATTATGTGTTATTCTCATATCTGTGAGGTTCAGAGAGAGGCCAGAACTCTCATTGATACACAAAATGTTCATTGATCTTCCGTATTAAAATGTGACGTAAAAAGAAAAATAATGGTTAGGAAGAGACACAAAGCAAAGCAGAGTTAAGTAAAGTGTGATCAAAGAGCAGGAAGGTAAAACTTATGTAGGGCAATTAATGCCAGTGGAGCTACAAGGTGCTTCACAGGGGAGCAAATAACATTAAAGGAAAGGAATGTTTTCAGTCTGCTTACAATGTTAAACCCCCATTAATTGATTTTTTGGCCACATGGAGCGGAGCAACGAGCTGTGAACACAACACTGACATATCATCGCCTTGAGTTGATATGGCGACTGTTTTAACAGTTGCCTATTTTAACATCCAACAGATACAGAGTATTAGTATTGGCATTTGTTTGGTGTTGTGTTTCTGGGCAACTGAATTCCAATATTCACTTTCCCTCTAACTCGGTTATTGGTCTGCAGGGAAATATCTGGCTCTTCAACTGCTAAATACTTAACCATGTTCACCAGCTAGTCGATAACTGTGTCTGTATACAGTTGCTTTATGAGGGCTTTTGCTGAAAGCAGCTGCCTGCTGCACCTGGAAATGCTGCACATGAGTGAAAAGGTTTTGGGCCGTAAAACCGAAACAATGAGCTGAAAGATGCTGAGAGAGAGAGCTGAGGTGAACTGTGGAGTCGGATGGTAAAATCATCACTGGGTTCATCACTGCAAACTACTGCTTTCACATACGCTTAGTTATTTGATCCATTTTTAATATAAAAATATTGACTAGAGCAGATTTAATGTAGCACCACATCTAATGGAAACTGGTAAAACGTTCCCGCAGCAAAGAACATAAAAAAGCCAATTATTACTTTGGCTTGTGGAGGCACATTGCCAGAAGGCTTAAGATGCCGGATAAGTTCATATTTGATATGCAGGTCAGGGAGGTACTGTAGAGCAAGACTTTGGGGATTTACAAAAAAGACATTTTGTTATAAATTCTGAAACCGATCAAAAGCCAGTGCAGAGACCTGAGAACAAGTGTGATGTGATCAAATTTGCTCTTTTCCGATTAGGACTCTGGCAGCAGCCTTTCTTTTAGGTAAATCAGTGTGGAAGGCATTGCAGTATGCCAACCAACAAGTGCTAAATTAAAGTTTTTCTGCACTTACCTGAGACAAGAAGCCTTTTACTTTAAATATATTTTTAGCCATGCTAGCAGCACGGCTCTAGGGATGGCAATGTCAATCTGTCAGTCGGTTCTGACTAAAATATAATAAATATTCAATGGATTGCCACAAAAGTTTGCACAGACATTATGTTCCTGAATCCTACGGACTTTGGTGATCCCTGACTTCTCCTCTAGCGCCACCATGAGGTTGAAATTTGTGATATTGAGTGAATTATGATTAGATGGATTGCCATGACAACTGGTACAGAATCGCAATAACTTTGGTGATCCCTTACATTTTCCTCTAGCGCCATCATCAGGTCAAATTTTTAATGTGTCCGATACTTTGGTTCATGACCAAACACCTGCAAAACTAATGACATTCCCATCAGCCTCAGCTCAGCTTTATCTTTAGGGCTAATTAGTAACACACTAAATGTGAACATGGGAAACATGCTAAACATCAGCATGTTAGCATTGCTATTGTGAACATGTTAGCATGCTGAGGTTAGCATTTAGCCCAAGTATAGCCTCACAGACTCATGTTTTCAATGATAAAAGTCTGTTTTTGTTGTGTTCGTGACATAGCTGTGGGATGTAAGGTCAGAATCAACAATAACACCCATATGTCTGACCTTTGTGTTAATCTCATTATCATATTTCCTGGAAACCAAGCCAAAAAAAAACACATTTTGTGAGACTACTGGTCATTATAGTAAACAATCCCCACTGCCAAAGAGCTTCCTAACATTATGAGCGAGAGCATCAGAACACGTTGTGTAAAACTACTCAGACACTCTACCATTATCACCTTCTGCTGCTCGGGGGAGCATGAGTGGGAGACAGACAAATGGAGAGTCAGTGGAAGTGAGGGAAATACAACAACAAAGCAGGGTGTATACTGGCCTAAGACCAAACTGTCCAGTGAGAGCGCCTACTCATCACTTTCCTCTGAAACACTGCAGTGTGGCAGCACAATGACCAGTTGGCTCTTTTGTTTTAACTACATTATCGACAGGCAGTTGCTTATGTGCTCTGACTTTGCTTTATGTCAATGCACATAGCTTCCTTGTTGTGCATCATCAAATCCTCAACATAATAATGGATGCTCTGTATATAAAAATCAATTAAGACCTATTTTTAACCTATAGATCTCACTTAAATCAGCTATAATCAATATTTTCATAATAAGAATGTGAAAACAATGTGACAATGTGAAAGGGGTTGCTCGTAGCGAATCTACAGAGAATTTTCACCTGAATCTGCAGCTTCCCTCAGCTTTACAGAGTTTCAGCTCATTGTTTTGCTGTCTGGCCCACAACTTTACTGTTTTAGTTCACTCTCACTCTCACTCTCACTCTCATGTCGTTTTCGGCTGCAGCAGGCAGCGGTTTTCTGCAAAAATGCTCTGATAAACCCACTTCACACTACCTGCTCAGCACCAAACAGCAGACAGACAGTTACCAACTAGCTGGTTTGCCAGATATTTCCCTCAGGAGCTGATAGAGACCAAAAACAGAGTTAAACAAGAGTTAATATGGGGTTTACATTCGCCAGATGGCCAGAAACACGGCTCTCAATGAATAAGGATAATGTTGCTCCATAACTGCTGGATCTGTAAATTAGAAACTCTTTGCTAACAAGTTCGGCATATCGACTTATGTCAATATGTCAACGTTGGGTCCACAACTTGATTCCGCTGGCCCAAAAATACTGTATACTGTAATCTGGCTAGCTTTTACAGTACACTACATTAGTCTTTGCTGAGGTTTGAGCTTGTCATTAGATGTACTATTTAATGGGTTTTTTTAAGTTTGTAATATGTTTGTTTATCTTATCCTTACTTTTTTACTAACTTCTTTATCTTTTCATGCAGTTTCTTAGAACTCTAAAACTCTGAAACTTTTAAATGGGTTTAAATTTGTCACTGAAATATCATTGTACCTGCAGCATTGTCACGATAGCGCTGAAGGTATCGAGGGGAAATTCTGACATTGAATAATCCAAAACAGCTTGAATTGTTTAAGGCATGCTGACTGAAATGCTTCACAGGGATCTTTGTTCAGCCTAACTCGAAAGCATTGTTCACATCCTGCTGATTTTTCCACCTGCAAATTTATGTAGTGACCTCATTCCCTTTTACACCTAATCGAAGTGATGCTCTGCTGAAAGCTGTGACTAAAATTAAGTCACGGTCATGTTCCTGGGTCCATTAATGAAGGAGCACACTCAGTCAACAAGTTTCTAAAAGCTGCACAGTGCACAGTTGTTACAAAGGGACCTACTGTGTGCCAAGAAAAGCCTCTTAGCATCATTATTTTACAGCCACCAACATGCACATTTGACACAAGGCCGGAAAGATCAATCAGTTCATACTGTTAACAGCAAAGTGTGACCCTGGCATCAGCATCTTGTGAATTGAATTGCACTTCATCAAACAAGCAAACATTTTCCACTCAATTGTCCAGTCTCGGCGATTCGTGCTGCCAGTGTAGCTTCGTGTACTTGTTCTTAGTTGAAGAAGATCAGTTCTGCTGCTGCAATTTATCCATTTGTGACAGATTGGCCTGAAGGACTTAAACAGCTTCTCTCAGAAGGAGAAGTTCCTGAAGGCAATTCCCAGTGAGGGGCAGAGGAATGTAATACCAGATGTTGCTTCCTAACATCTGGAAAGAAATGCTTCAAGACAGAGTGGCGAAGGACCTCCCTGCAAAGCCTGACATAATAGATCGCTGACACATACATTTGATGGTAGGATGTGCAGGATTTAGCCCTGCAGGTCCTAATGATGGATGGCTGTGCATGAGGATGGAGAGTAGATGAAAGGGGAAGGGGAAGCATAGAGCAGCTTTCTCCACTATGGAAAGAACCATCCACCGCAAGGGTTGGCTGAGCGTAGGCTGAAACAAGGATCAAGGATCTTGGGCCATTTTCTTCTCTTGGTTGTTCTCTTGAGGGCCTGGAAAATGCTGAGGTTTTGCTTTTTATGTCAGATGTAAACACAGTGTAAGGTGGGAAAACCCTGATAGGGCAGTTCATTTGTCCATTTGAGGCGGAAAATGCTGGAAATTTGAAAAAAAAAATTTTTTTTTACACTTGGCTGAGGTGGAAAAGTTGATGTACCAATAAAAACAAAATGCAACAAAGTGCAATGGAAACAGACTTACCAAATAAATCATGATGTACATGAAGCATGTGACCCATTGGTCAGCTCAGTGACTAAAACATCAGATGTGTGTGGAGCGATGAGGAGACTGTAATGTCCCTCAAATTAACACATGTAACAAACATTCTTCTGTGATGGCTGGATGGCACCTGGTGGGAGAATTAGCGCCACCAGCTGTTTATCTCTTAGCTCATAATATTCGCATAACAGTAGTGGATGGAAACACATTAATTTGTACTGTCTTTTGCTGATTTTTTTGGAAATCTGGGTAAAATTCACACTACAATTGGATGGAAATCTGACTAGGGAGATACAACTGCCATTTTGTATGGAGCCAGCATTCGTAAGGTTGCATGGGGTCATCTTGACTGGCAAGGTTTATACTTTCAGAGCAATGAGATACAGTAAGGAGATGAAGAACTAGACTTGCAAAACACAACACCCTTCATCTCAAGGTGAACAGTTAGGTAATGTACACCTTGACTCACTAATCAAAAACACGAAGCCTAGAAGTGTTTTTCTCTTCTACCATGAGAAAAACTGTGTGGAAAATAGACTATTTTCATTTCATGGCTCATCTTTCATTTTATTTTCATCTTTTGGGTAAAACCTGGGAGGTCAGCCAAATAAAAAAAAAAGTTTTTTAAAGATGTTTGTCTCTGAGATTTCTGCCTCCTACACAGTATGATGGAGGGGATTGGAATTTCTTTTGTGCTGCTCAAAGCATTAAAAAATTACATATTAAAAATTAAACTGCTACATTTCTTTACAAAAACAGTGCTCCAGTTACTCGGGGATAATCCACCAAACACACTGTCAACTTGTCGACACTTTCTTCTCCAGTGGAAAGTAATTACAATGAAAAGTTTTCTTTTTTTTTTCTTTTTAAATCAAAATGCTTTGCTCTCTGACTTCCTTGTTGCTTGCACACATTTGAATTGCTTCAGTACATCATCACTGCAAATGCACTCTGACCTCACACATCCACTCATCCTAATACAAAGTGAGTCAGCTGGAGAGTCCACACCAGGTTACCTGGTCAGGCATGTCTCTCTAACATCCACCATCTCTATGTACGTCCTAATTAGCACTTGATGAGCACAGTGCACACATCTAAGCACAGCGCCGCTCTAGATCTTGATATATATACAAGATACACTATCTTGACATCTACCTTCTTCCCCTTCGTCTCCCTTTGCCCGCACACCATGTTGCAAGCTGCGAAACACAGGCAAGCTCAGCTCAATATAATGCGTTGGAAGATAAAGGAACTGACTCCCTGCCATGCCAAATCTATCCAGAATGCTATTACGGTGCCATGGCAACAGATGAAGACATGCAGGTCTCTCTGGATGGGGGCACCGCTGGTTCACTCGTCTTCTCTGCTAGACTGAGTGGCAGGAAAGCTCCATGGGGCTGCTATGGCAACAGACTGATCATATGCAGAGAGGGGCTGTTGGCTGCCACGGCAACATGGGGGCCAAGTCATCAGTCCCCCCCCCCGAGCTGTAGGAAATTAGATTGACTTTGATGAGGACTTGACCTCGGGCAGATTCCCAATATCAGTGTGCATCTTGAGGATTTTTGAAATGACGGCGATTGATGTTCCGACATCACTGTATGTGTATGTATGTGTGTGTGTGAGTGTGCTCATACATTTCTGCTAGTTGAAAAAACAGGCAGAAAGTGATGCAATAAGCCAGTCATACACCAAACTAGGCTATCCACTTGTGGGTTGACACTAAGCTTGCAACTTCTAAAATATGTAGTCTCAAACTACTGAAATATGTATGCGCCCAGGAACACCGTTTCTCCAGCCCTCTCACATCCTGCCTCTAACCAAGACTATTCCAGCACCAGCAGACTCAGAGGGCTGACACTGCAATCACATCAAACTGTCAGGGGGATAGGAACAATGTCAGGAGAGCAGAGACATCTCACTCTCTCCCGTCTCCCCTCCATCTACATGAAAATGGAGGAAATATGAGATATGGATTTGCCTCAGATGTGAGAGCTAGACAGGGGCGCTTTTTGTATGTTGAGCTGGTCCATTGATTGATCGCTCGCTCCCCCTTGGAAAATGCTCGATGGCAGGGCTGCAACCGAAAGCAAATACGCTGAATTATTGGAAGTCAGCTCAAAACAGCTGCTGCATCATTCTTTTGAAATTTTGCCAAATTCAGATCACGTCAGTGGTAATTTAAAGGTGATAAATATGATCATAGCCACGTGAAGCTCACTCTGTTGTAGTCAGTTAAAATGTGCAGAATTGAAAGCCACATGAGGCGTGAATACTTCTGCTCTCATACAGATTTACAGTCCAGTCTGTGCAATTGTTTGTGGTCGAAAAACAAGGAGGAGGGGTGGTGGTAAAGAGATGAAGGCAGGGGAGAGAGAAAGAGAGAGAGAAAGAGAATAATCCAATCCCTGGAGATGGAAACAGGCTGTTGTGCTCTAGTTGCTTCAGCTGCCCTTTGACCTGTGTGTGGCTCTGCAGTTGCCATGTGTTGCGTGTGTGCACGTGTGTGAGAATCTGCAGTGATGTATGTGACAGTGCTGGCAGGTTGTTTGCCTGCAATTCAGCGAGCATCTTGATTATGAAAAAAATGCACCACTTAATCTTTAATTGCCGCGTGATTAATTATTCATCAGTTTATTCATTACATTGTTACATCAGCACAGAGGAGACAGAGTGAGAAAATATTACGTTCATGAATATGCATATACAGGATGGAGAAAAAGACTAATACTAATACTATATCTATGATAAGTGCTATGACACATAGGCTGCCTTAACTGTATGAATACAAACCTGAAACACAGCTCATATCATCATTCTTTCCTGGATTCATCAGATATTGACTTTGGGGAATAACATGTTAATTACTTGAATTGAATATGAGCTTGCAAGCTAATATTTAAGGCAAATTGATTCTATAACAGAGCGAAGAGTGCTCTCCACCAGCTGCTGTTGACTTTCAGTGACATTGTGCGGCTGAGAGCGTTGCCTGCTCTACGCTGCCATCTCCTGGACATGTGGTGCCACAGACGCAGCGCCGATACATCTGCAGCACAGACCTGGCTCTTCTCAACTGCAGCTCATAAAAAATTAATTCCCAAATGTAATGCCTACCATTTTGAAAAACGTGAAACTTCTTGATTCTTGCAAAATGATGCCTGGGATGAAAGTTAAACTCACTGTCAAATTATAATTGAAGTTGTGGAATAAAGCTCAAATAAAGAATAAAGCTATGAGTATCAATTAGATTTTTCTATTTTTATGCTGTTTATGTGTCTCTGTGGTCGTTTTGAATCTCTTTGTAGTTGTTTCTGCGTTTCTTTGTGGTCATTTTGCTGACAGTCCTCTGCAGATATTACACTAAATACTACATCACATTATACAAAATATAGCCCCTCAGAGCCACCTGACCCTGGGCCTGTGCCCGATAGGCCCGTTTAGTAATCCATCCATGCATGCATGCATGCAGCAAGTAATTTGTTTTTACGAGTATTAAGAAAATAAATTTGATTTACATTTTACGTGTTTACGCCTTAAGCCCAAATGAACGACAGGAGGATGCGATCAACTAATGAACTTTGTAATTTTCTTGGCTTTCCATTACATTTTTGTGTATGAGTGGTACAGATCTCTGTTGCTGATTGCATCAGACATAAATTACTACGCAGCTCTGTGTGCGTGTGTTATGTGTCCATATGTTGTCTCTGTGCTTCTGGACTTCAGCTCAGGGAACATCTGGTGTGAACTCTCCCAGCAGCTCAACTCAGCAGCTCAACTCCCATCAAGCCTCAGCAGCAGGAGCAGCTCCCACTCTCCTCCATCTCCCTCCCTCCTTCACTCCAACTCATCGTGCTGCCCCGGTCTCCATGTGTGAACAGAGAAATAATTCAACAGCAGTCCTGCAATGAAATATGAAACCATCCCTGGTGCCACAGCGCCTGTAGCTCTGACCAGCTGGAACATTCTGTAAAGGGAAAAGATGAGACCTTCAGCTTCCATGAAGATGTGCCAAAGATTCCTTCCTCCTGTCCAACAGAGAGTCTTCAGAGACAAACCAAGGCATTAGGAGGCAATAAAAGCCAAATATCACGTTTTAAAAATTGGGATTCTGTTAGCTGAGCCTCTCTTTGAACCTACAGTACGTAATGCAGGGAAAAATGGAAATTGTGCTGGGTTTTTAACATAGTGAGTTGTTAATTAGCCATCCAAGGCTGTTTTTCTGGGACTACTAACAGCAGAAGAAAAACATGCATATTGTTTGCATAATATATGCTTGATTAAAACACCTTATTTCTTTCTTTCTCAATCGATTATTTTAAGAGTAGCATAATACCAAACTGAAAAGCATTCTTTCACTGACCCCTTGTTGTTGAAAGCTTCATGTCTGTTGCAGCATGTGGGCAGAAGTGTGCTCTGTTGCACCTGAAGCCGTGATGTCAGGTCAGGTAACAGTGGTGTCAGGATGTACGTCTACATCACTTGAGCAAGTAAACTTCAACCAGGAAAAACAATAATGCATGCAATTTCTTTGCAAAGAGTGATCAAATTATCTCCCACTGTTCTCAATTACTATATTCACTAAACAATCAATGCAAGTTACTCCTGATTTATAAAGCCCCACAGAGATGTGCTGATTAATAACAGCTTGAAGCAGTCCATCAAACAATTTCATGTAAGCTATGTAGTTCCAACCCTTCCTACAGGGATGTTAGAGACACACAGCTTTTTTTGAGAGTAGCAGTCTAAAGCTTATATGTAGGAATTTGTTCTTGTTCTTTGAGCTGTAGCCCTAAAATGTCTGGTGAATTAGCCATCAGTGCTGCTGATGTGCCTTTAAGCGATGTGAATGTGCACGGTTGAAAGAATTCTTCTGTTGTGTTTCAAGCCTCACAGTTTTATGACTAGACAAGTCCATCTCAAGAGACTTTGATGTTGCTGTGTCCACCATGCGCAATGTTATCAAGAAGTTTAAGGCCCATGGTACTGTAGCCAACCTCCCTGGAAGAGGACGCAAGAGAAAAGCTGACCAAAGATTGCAGCAAAGGACTGTTCGAATGGTGAAGGGAGGACCGGGGACAACTGCAAAAAAAGATTCAGGCTGACCTTCAGAAACAAGTTACAACCATTTCAACTCGCACCATCCGTCGGGAGCTCAATGAAAGGGGGTTCTGTGGTAGGAGACCCAGGAGGATCCCACTGCTGAGAGAGAGACACAAGAAAGGTCAGCTGGAGTTTGCCAAAACACACCTGAACAAGCCAAAATCCTTCTGGGATAATGTTCTGTGGACCGATGAGTCCAAATTAGAGCTTTTTCGTAAAAACAGCATAAACTATGTTCACAGAAAAATAAGAAAATAACACTGTAAACATGGAGGAGGATCACTGATGTTCTGGGATTGCTTTTGGTACTAGGTTTCTTGAATCTGCATCATGAAATCGGGATTACCAAGGTATTTTGGAGCGCAATGTTCCACACAGTGTCACAAAGCTGCAGCTCCGTCGAAGGTCATGGGTCTTCCAGCAGGACAATAACCCAAAACACATATCAAAAAGCACACAGGATTGGTTCAAAAGAAAACGCATTAAACACATTGGGAGAGATCTGAAAACAGCAGTTGGAAGAAGTCACCCTTCACATCTGAGAGAACTGGAGCAGTTTGCAAAAGATGAGTGGGCCGAACTGCCAGTAGAGAGGTGCAGGAATCGCATTGAAGTTTAGGAAGCGCTTCACAGCAGTTCTTTTCTCTGGTGTCCATAATTTTCTCAACACCATTTCTGTTTTATGATTTAAAAGGATATAATCTGAATCAAAAACAAAGCTACTGTACTATAACAGTGAAATAAAGAATTGTTGAGTCCAAATACTTTTGTCATTTTCAACTTATTTTAGAGCCAATTAGGAGTTTTTCTTTAGATGTGCCAGTATTTTTGGCCATTACTGTATTTCTATGTCCGCAGGTAGACTACCATATATTTAGATTTGATCTGGATGTAGACTCCCCAACCTTGCTATTAAAGTATTTAATACTACACCACCTCACTTTTGCTAATTCTGGATACAGTGCCACTACAAAATGGTTTGGACACGGTCACATGTATCAGTGTAACTGACACAAATAATGTTAAATGTCACAATTAATTGCTTCGCTTATGCAGTGCATTAGCTATTCTAGATGAAGGTTCAGGAAAGGTATTCAGGGACACCACTAGGGGGAGAAAAACCCAAATGAATCAGAAGGCACAGATCTGCACAGGGGCTCTAGAAACGCCAGATTCGACTGATATTAGCTTTGTCCTAATTACATTTCATAAGTATTTACATACGCATTTTCACAAGATACTGTTTTTGCAGTTAGCAATAAATGTATGAAATGATCCAAGACTTGCGCCAATGGATGTCCATCAAATTAACCCCAAACCTGACCGATTTTGGAACGCAACTCTCAATTTAACTTCACCATCAGCAAGCTAAATGTGTTTCCAAAGATTTAATACTATTTTTCTTGTTTTCTGAGGTGCTCCTAGAGCTGTCTAACAATTTATTTATTACTCAATGCCAGTTATGCAATGCATTGTGGGTGAATAGTGTTTATCAACTGCACACTCAAATCAAGCAGATTTAGTGTGCAAACTGAGATTATGCATCCCACTACACCACCACTTACTACTGCCTCAAAAAATTACCATAGAGTTAAATCAACAGCTTGCTAACATATTAAAAATGCAATATAATAACCCCCAGGGGTAGAATTTATTGCACACACACGATTTATTGCAGGGCTGCTGTATTGGATTGCATTAGTGTTTGTCTTATTGTGTCCACCTTCTGTAAGTCCTTTATTTGAGGATGGCAAAAACAGTCAAGGCATACAAAAATCGAACTCAGTGAAATGACATCAGTATATTACTTTTTAAAAAGAATACCATTTTTTGTTATAATAATTTATGTCAGAATAACAGTGAATGTAGCTTTAAAAGGGCGTCCTATTATAGGATCTCAAATATTCCTTATTTCATAGACACACAGTAAAGGATCTCAGACGTTGACTGAAAGCATATAAGAATATAATTTTGTTTTGTATCAAGGTGTTAAATTAAAAAAAAAAAAAAATAGATATTTTGGCCTAATATCCATCACAATGCATCATTTGCTACTCTCACTGAACCTCTGCTAAAATTTGCAGCAAGTCCCAGGTCAGACGGTTTACCTGTTTGAAGTGGTATTGATGTCCAGTCAGGGTCCGCCTGTGAGAACTTAAGATTTCAAAATCATTCAACAATATATGCTCCAAACCAAATTATATCCATTTGCAAAATTGCAGGAAAGCCATTATTCTTATGACAGACGCAGTAAAACTAAAGACAATCATGAAAACTGATCAATGCTGTGGCACCTTTAAAAGTTGTAAACATGGAGGTGATGGTGTTATTCCTCATCTCTCCAACAGATGGCCCCCTAATGTCATCTTTTCCAGCTCCACTCAGAAAAGAGGCAAAAATACATAATCCAATGTTTATATTGTAGATACATTTATATAATATCTTTTTCTTTACAATGGAATTGATCTGTCACACAAGATGACCCCCAAAAAAAGCACACAATACAATCAATAAACCAAACCTATAGAACCTATGATTGTCACTTACTGCGAGTCACAAAAAAAGTACATATCGTGAATAAATAATCTACAGAAATATGTACAATATGCACAACAAGAATTCAATGGAAGTGCAAATAAAGCTTTGGATCCCTGTACAGGAAATAAGGTAAGCAGATGTAGACTGAGCCAGCTGTCCCCAACATACAGTATGAAGCAATAATTATCTAGAAGTCATAAATTTACAGGACACTTAGTAACATTTAGGCTTTGAGCTCCTGCATTTAATGACTTTTAATAATGAGCTGAGCAAAAAACTGAAATCGGAGAGAATAAAATGAACACGTTACATTATGTACAGTGTATCGCATTCCACAGAAAACTGGAGAGTATTTAATGCTCGTCGTCCAATGAGGATCAAGGCAACAACCACAGGACTACAGGCGGCTGAGAGAGATAGAGGCAGAGAGAAAGAAGGATCCAGAGAGGAGGCGACTCACTGCAGAGGAAAAAAAAAAAACCTCATTGTGCTCCTGCTGGCTTCCTTAGCCGGTACTGACAGAAACAGGCTGCGGTATTTAACACTGTACAACTCTGCTACCTTTCCCATGTAGACCAACTGAAGACCAGAAGAAGAAGAAGAGAGCTGGTCAAAGGAGCTGCATGTAGGGTTGTGTGTGTACCTCGCTCCTGTCGCGGTCGGTAACACACACTCTTAGCACAATGCACACATGTGAGCTGCAGTCTTCTGTAATGTCCCAAACTTTAAGTCTCTGGTGGGTTCAGAAGCTCTGAGTTACCCAGAGTTCAAGTACTCCAGCGCCACTTCATAGCAAAACTTGTACTGGTCCTAGGAGACAAGAAGAGACAGACGAAAGCATTAGAGAGATGGCTGGATCAACCTGCTAGGGGGGTAAGAGGTGGGCATGGAGGGTCTAATGAAAATATGCTGTTGGTTGCATTATGGGAAATGTGGGATTCAGGATTTGGAGCTTGACCCATACAAGGGACTAAAAAAGTCAAGATATCTTGGTCCCTTCTGTTTTGATTTTGACCATTCTTTCCAACTTTATGGAAGTATAATGAATAATTATTTGCAAATACAAAATTTTCATCCAAGTCTGACAAAAGTGCCGCAGCAATGCTCCTCACCAGTAGGTCCACCATGTTGGGTTTATTGTTCCTTAGTGTTTTGACAGCGTGGAAAACATCCACAGAGCGCTGGTGTTGAAGCATCTCACACACAATGCTGATGGCACAAAATGTCCCACTGCGGCCGCCTCCATTCCTAGAGTAGTGACAAAGAAGCCAAGCATTAGAAAATTAAATATAAGTTAAGACAAGTTAAATAAAATTTAGTATAATATAGAAAGGTTAGGGTTGACAATAAAGCTGACGGAGCGGTGAGGAGTTTCATCGTTTTTTGATGCAGTAAAGCTCTTCAGTCAGTAGGTGGAGATGTTTCATTTTTAATGCTAGCATTGAATGAACTTCCCTCTGCACTGAGTGCTGTGATAACTTACAGACAGTGGACCACAGTGCGTCCCTCGCCCCCGTCGTACTCTTCCTGCCACTTGTCCACCTGTCGAATCAGCTTGAGGAAGGAGCGTTTGGACATGGGCGTGTCTCTGTACATGGGCCAGCCCAGGAACTGGAACTGCTGCACCATCCGGTAGCCGTCCTGAGGCTGGAGGGGAGGGACACACCGGTTATCCCAGGTTAACACACGGAGGGGTGTGTGTGTGTGTGTGTGTGTGTGTGTGTGCGTGTGGGGGGGGTGTTAATCGCTGCTGTGCAAAGATGCAATCAGACTGTAAAGATGCAGGGCTAAGCTAAGCCTTGACGGCGACAAGTAG
Organism: Maccullochella peelii; assembly: GCA_002120245.1. Classification (NCBI taxonomy): domain Eukaryota; kingdom Metazoa; phylum Chordata; class Actinopteri; order Centrarchiformes; family Percichthyidae; genus Maccullochella; species Maccullochella peelii. The sequence continues at coordinate 80,343 of LKNJ01000389.1, read as the reverse complement.
GACAAGAGATGGATAAGGGCACGAGGAGTCACTGAAGAGATGAATGCACGGATAGACGGGTTGATAGATGAGCACAGTTACTGCTGGAGACAGATTGTTAAGATCTAAGATACAGACACTCTATATCACACTCAGACATATCGATCAATAACACTTGTCAGTGATCATGTGTGATTAGACTATATTCCACTTAACATGCTGGTGGTGCCTCTGCCGGCCAGAGGCTGGTACAACACGTTAATATGGGGAGTGATTATTGACAACCGTGGGCAGACTGTAGTGGTAAGAAGCTTACGCAGGTGACTGCAGGTAATGCTGGCGTGGGTCAGGACCCTTTCTGAGCAGCGGTCTGGTAGCTCAAAGTTAAAGGGTCACTTCACCCAAAACATAGTGTGGCTTACCTGTGGTGGTGTCTAGCCATGCAGATAGTGGCCCAAGTTGTGAGATATCTGTCTCCGAGATTTCATCCTCCACTCCAATTAAAAGTTAATGGTGGTGGTTGTGGTGCTCACGTAATATGAAATATGACATTTAAAAACTCGTTTAACGACTTGTCTTTCCAGAATCAGCGCGGTCACAGGGTGATTAAAGGAATAAGAGAGAAACATTTATTTATTTTACACTAATTTAGGTAGATTTTTTCTTAACTTTTCTTTCTCATGAAATACTGGATAACAATCATACAAATAAAACAATCTGAGAAGGAAAAATGACTGTTTAATTGAGTTGCTGACCAACACTAAGGTCTTAACCTGTGATTAGGGGTCACAAGTTATTTATTTTAGGGGGGCACAAGCTAAAAGAGGCTGGGGACCACTGATCTAAAGCACTGGTTCACAAGCTCTTTGGCTTATGTCCCTTCAAAACGAAGCACGTCTACATGTGACCCCTTGTCACAGGTTCAACATGTCTATGAGTTCGGAGCAGAATAAAGTGATTTCTCTACTTAAATTAGTTTTCACTTAAATACTATAGACCATCCAGCATTTAACAAGTAAAAGGAATTATTAGAGTCAGAAGTCAGAAAAATACATATTGAAGTGTAGAAGAAATAAATCATCTTGTGACCCCTCAGACTCATCCTGTGAACCCTTTGTGGGGGTCCTCTGATCTAGAGTAACAAGGACATTGTTTCTGTAAAGACAGGTTGTGTATTGTGCATTATATTGTGGTGGACAAGGAAACCTCAGAGACAATATAAACTACTACTAAAACCAAAACTATTTACATGGCTGGATATCACCTAGTGTAAGTGAGAAGATGTGTTTTATTGTAATTTAGGTGAACTGACCCTTTAAGGTAGATTCACGCTCTACCAAAAAGGACTTAATTGAAGGAACAGTCAGAGTTCAACTTGGTTTCTACCTTTTTAACAATGTGTGAAAAATTCTCAAGCCGTCTAAAAGACATGTGACTTGTGGCAATCACACCTCGGTCCAATCACTGGTGCAGTGGCATAGTTAAAGAACAGAATGACTGCTTCTGCACAGCTTGAATGGACAGGCTGGCGTATGAGTGGGATGTGTGAGGTGTGCAGTCACAGAATAAATTGGCTGTTGTGATCGCCGCAGGGAAGACAAACAAGTTACAAAAGTTACAACAAATGGGCAGCAGAGCAGAAAAACTACATGACAGCCCGATCACTTAAATGTAGTTTTTTGTTCTTTTCCTAAGCATTTTTTTTCAGTTTGAAGCATGACCCTTCTGTGTCACCGTACCCGTGCTGCATTGTAGATCCGAAATATTCTGCTGATGATGTCCTCCTCCAAGTCGGCAGAGACGAACTCCACCTGGATGGGTCCATGGCGGTGGACTCCGTTTTCTGGCCAGTACTGTGGGCACAACTAAACAAAATAGGCACGTACACACACACACACACACACACACACACACACACACATTCATACACAAAGCAATGCCAGTACACCAGCACACACACACAAAACAAAGAAAATGGAAGATGATTCATTAGTTTTGGAATCCAAACTACCTGAAGCCAGTGACACTGATTTCACCTCCTTACACATAGACGTTAAAGAGGTTTATGTGGGATTGCAAAGTTTGAGGACATTATAAGAAATGATAAGAAACAAGGTAGAGAGAAAGAAGGTGAATTAATTCAATGTGAAGTGCTTTCTTTTAAAAATATAATAATTGCTCCTACACTGTAGAACATTCAGATAAAAGCTGGAATAGATCTTTGATAGATCAAACACTAAACACAGAATCAACAGACCCTTTGTTCAACAAATCAAACAGAAATTCCTCAAAAACCTTGGCTAATTGTTCTTATCTCCTCAGAAAAAATACATTCTTTCTTTCTTAAAAGCTGTTTTTTTACTTATTTTTCAGAGAGAAAATCTGAGAATCCTCTCTGTGAAGAAAAAATGTAATCAAAAAATAAGTTCATTAAAAGATTGATTGGTTGGTTGATTGATAGATAATTAATTTACAACAGTTTTGTGTATAATATATGAATTTACCCATTCCTTTTAGATAACCATTTGAACTGTTTAATTTGGATATATTGACTGTTAATCCATTAATAATCTATTAAATCTATTCAAACTAAGCTATTTATCAATACAGCTAATTATTGGCTGCGCTTAGCTAACTATTTCAACCATTCATCCATTACTTTTAGTTAGCTATTTCAGCCATTTATCCATTACCTTTAGCCAACTATTTCAACAATTTATCCATTACTTTTAGCTAACTCGGCTAAAAGTTAACCCAAGGGATCTGATTTCAGAGGATTGGCTGCTTTCCTCTGTTTTACATAATTGTAAATTGAATACTTTTATTGTAGTGTTGGACGGACAAAACAAGTTATCTGAAGATGTCACCTTGGGCTTTGGGTAACTCTGATGGCTATTTTTCACTCTCTTTTAACAGTTTAAAGTATACGATTGTTCAGTTATTTGAAAAGGCAATCAACACGTTAATGTAAAATACAAAATAATGCATAGCTGTAGCCCTAAATAAAAGTATTAAGAAGCAGTCACTGATAGTGTTATTGATTGCTCTGGCAGGAGTGTTTAAAAGTACAGAGGGAAAAATAAACCCCTGGGACAGCATCATAAGGCCGCAAAATCTCCCCTATTTCCACTTCTTAGGAGAGAAAGCCCAGTTAAGAACATGCACCTGCAGAGCACACCGCCAGCCTCACAGCACTAAATCAGACTGGTGAAAGCGTACACACACAGATGGACAGATTCTGCACTGACAGACATGCCTACATGCAGAGTCATGAGCAAACAAGGGAAAAAAAAGAGACTACCTGGGAGGAATGCAAATAACAGGCCTGAGAACACGCATACAGATGGACAGACAAATATACGCTCACTTTCTTTCTCCAGCACACAAAAAAGCACAAACACACAGAGTCTCTGTGGCAGCAAATGCACCACTTTCTAGCTTCCTTTGAGAGCCTGTCAAAACTTGACAAATTCAACAGATGCAAAAACAAAGATGCTGATGGAGAAGGTAGTAAACCTCCACCTCCCTTGTCTCCATCTACACTTGCCCCCCTACCTCCCTTCCCACCTGTTCTGTTTCCTTGGCTTGTTGACTGGCTGGCTACAGTGAGAATATTGAATGAAAGGCCTTTTCTATCCAGCCAGTCAGTCAGTCACCTAGGGAAAGGGGATTTGGATGGGGAGAGCAGCCTGGCTTCAGGCTTTGATCCCCTGGTGTTATGACAGAGCCTCGGGCTGAGAAATCTGGATAGTCTCTTCCACAGGCCTGTCTCTCCATCTACCAGCACTTTCATAGCAAGTCCTCTTCCACTCCGCAGCATCTACCTCATTTCAAACATATTCTGTATACGCATATATATATATATGTGTTTGCCAGCACAGATACATCCCTGGGTTTTTTCACTGGGTTAATATTGGAGGGGAAAAAAAAAAAAGCAATCTTTCTCTGAATCCAGTTCTCACGCTGTCCTTTTGTGTGACTTTATTAGATACAGACGTCTGATGAAAGGAACTGCTTCATCTGTTATTTGTTTGTGAGTGCACTTCTTGCAATATCCCTCGAGGATTGTGTGTGTGTGTGTGTGTGTGTGTGTGTGTGTGTGTGTCTATGCACACGTATCAGGTCGGGTTTACCTGGGCTGGGTCAACATCGTTGAGCATTACTATGGATGTGCAGTGGTAGTCCAGCACCAATCTCCAGAAATCCTTCACTGTGTTTGGCAACGGGTGCTGGGTCACGATGAATGCAGAAGGCTGCTTGTAACTCTGGAGGAGAGGGAGGAAAATAGGAGAAGAGAAAGAAAGATTTGTCACTAAATACACCTCATTCATATTATATAGTATGTAAGCTGACAATTTACCAAGAATAACCAATAACCATTTTAAAATGAACTCCGTCCTTTGACCTGCCTCACACTGAGTGTTGTTTTCTAATGGAGATTCCATGTCTAGGGAGGTTATATTAGGACGCTGCACTTTTAATGGTGTTTCTGGCTCCTAAGGATAGCTCAGTGGTGACTGAGAGGATCCAGTACCTCGACTCAATCCAGGCAAGAGCCAAAAAGTCCATCACTGGACACGTGCTTTGTCAAGGTGCTCTCTTTTAGGTCCACCCTGAATAAATTTAACACTTCAAAATTGCAATACATTACATTTAAGGTTTATTTTGTGCTGTCCTGTGGTGCATTTTAGTTATTGTGACAGAGGACAGAGCTGTTTATTTAAGTCCAAGTCAAGTCTCAGGTATGTCCATGAGTGCTAGTCCAAATTAATATGAGACAACAATCCCACCTCAAGGTCCATTTAGTAGCTGTTCTGGAGCTTTTGATCATATCACATGATCTTCATCAGCAGATGGAGTTTGCCAGTTCATGAAACTGACATTGTTTGAATTGAGACTGTTTTGTTTCCAAGGTCAAAAATGAACGTTGAACCTTCACTTTTAAGACAACAGGGACAAAAAGTCCTTAACATGCTAAAGAAAACTGAAAATTTCAACATCAACAATTCTATGACAATTACCTCCATCTGCTCACGAAGATCATGTGATATGGTTACAACCTCCATAACAGCTACTAAATGACACTTTGAACATCAACTCAACTGTTAATAGTCTTTGTAATACATCTTTTAATGTACAGGTGTAAAAATAAAAAATGACTACATAAAAACCTGATCATATTTTTGTCTTTGTCCTTGGTTTTGTGACATAAGTGACTCCACTTCAATTCACATATTCTCTCCATATATTTATTTTTAACTTCTCCTCTTGTATAAGAGCACTTGTCAGCACAAAAACATTCAATAGACATAGTCCTTTTGTTTGTTTCTTTTGTGGGTGGGTGGGTGCGTGGGAAAGGGGCGGTACGTCCGTTTTATATTACACACTGTTGTTTTTTGTCTTTTGCACACTCTTGTGATGTTTGTCCCTTTGCATCTACCTCTACATCCTGTGGTGTACACGTGAGAACTAAAAGTCCTTGAATCCTTGTACTAAAGTCTTAAGTCTCAAGATTATAGTTCTGCTTCAACATATTTCCAGAACAGCCACAATGGATTTCCACAACAGGAATCTATTTTCTGTCTATTTATTTGCAGGTACATTAGCAATGTTAAATAATTGCACAAAGAGAAATCCACTGTATAAGAGGCTGAAATACCAACGTCAGCGCTCACAGTAGCCTTAATAGACCATGATGTTTTCCATTAAATGTCAAAGGCAAAATACTTGCTTTGACATCACTGATTAGCGTTTGACAAGAAAAGCAACATGTGGGAAAGTTTCAGCTCACACAGAGCGGGGCCACAGAAATTTCCTGCCTTGTGACTCAAGTGTCAATTTACCACTTTAAAATTACAGGGATTCAACTAGCAAGACATCCAATAATGCTGGAATGCTCCTTTAAGTGACTCTGTAAAGGAATACCAGGGAATATTCTTCTTTGACTCTTACATCCATGAGTGCAGCGTTGATGTAATTGGAGCTCTCCCCATCGATGGTGATCAGGAAGGGGAGGCAGCGGTCTGGAGGAAGGACGTCCATGCAGCGGTTCTTCTCATGGTTCCTGGGCAGCAGGGCGATGCTGCAGTCTTCCACCCGCAGCGTGGGCGTCACCATATTCAGAGTCTGTCAGGGTTGAAGCAGAATTACACACCGTCATACCGACAAAGGAAGGTAGGCACTTGGGTCTTGAGAGTGCTAATTATCTCCCAATATGGTAATTAACAATGCAATTCTTTAATCAGTTACATTAGCGATAGCTCTGACTCCCCTGAGGTGACTGTGATGAAACTTAGGGGGGCGACGCATCTCATATAACTATGATTGGTCCAAGGAGGGGTGCTACTATTACAGATTAAAGCAAGGTGACATATTTGCTACTGATTGGCCCAGAGGGGGACTGCGCCATTCATCAAGAGCCAACATGTTTACTGTTGTTTTGAACTTATCCTGCACTTGAGATAATGCTTTATTAGGGATTTGCATACAGTGTTTTATTTGCCTTATTATGTTAAAAGATCCTCACCCTGAACTCCTCTTTAATGGGGCTGGAGTTGGTCTGCGGGTCCAGGCGGTTCATGTCGTAGTACACAGAGCGGAGCTGACTGGCAGGAATGGTGGTGTCGCCACAGAGACATGCCTCCAAAATGGCGTCATGGATGAAGACATACTGCTCCTGCAAAAAACAGCATCCTCATTGCGGATCTATCAGACTTCTAAGACTCATGACAACGGACATCGTATGATTTTGTTTTTACCAGCAGCGGCAGAAATGCATGAGCCAGTGTTCTTTTGCATTTTTGCTAGAAGAATTCAATGACCTTTCCATGACCTTACCATGATTATTCTTTACCCCGAGGCAGTTTCTATGACTAATATTTGTCATTGTCTATGTTCAAAGGTTACATTACATATTTTTGGTATTCTCTTATAAAACTCAGAACATTTCATGACATTTTAAAAACCTTAAATTATTTAGAGGCCTGGAAGAAGGTGTTTTCTTAAATTCCATGACCTTTTGAGATTTTTCATGACCCTATCAAACCTTGGTGATCTTAGCTAGGTTGAGACTTCATCATCATTATTGTCATGATCAGGGCATGAACAAGGTTGACGTCTTAACAACGAAAACATCCCCCGCTGTCCTTAACTTCATGCAGAGCGAAACCTGAAATCGCGACACATTTCCTCCTCCTCACATCAGTCAGTCAAACAGTCGACATGGTGACACAGCTTGAGGCTTGATACAAATCTATTCTGAAGTGACATTTTCAGCTGACACTCCCTTGTCACTTTGGACCAAAATCCACACACATGCACAGGGGTCACTGATTTACAGATCCACAGAGAAACATGTGTTGCCATTTGTTAAGTCTTGTGCAGAATGTGAACTGCTGACCTGAGAGTTTGACTAGCTCGGGCTGGGTCATTGGGTCTTTCGCAGTACGTCTCAGAACCCAGAATCCACAGATTGATAGATGTTATCTGAGCTCATAAACTATAAACAACAACAAGGCTTTTCATTTCCACGGACAGATTAAACCACGTTGGAGAGTTAGTGTCTGGCCGCGGGGCTGAGGAGCCGTGCCAACGAGCCTGAACACCTGCGAGGGAAAACACACACATACACACACTTTGAAGGTCACTGAAGTTGAGGAGAGTGACTCAGGGTGAACAACATTTGGTCTCCAGTTACTCAAATCCCAATTCGGACGTCAGCGATGAAACATTTGCCCATTAAGTCCAATGACGCTTGTGATTTAAAGGGAATTACGGTGAAATGATGCATCCAACGGGACTATGGACACCTCCAGATGGCCGGTGTTCAGGAAAGCGCAAAGTCCTTCGGTAGCCCACATTGGCATAAAGCTGGAGGATGAGCCAGGGATGTTTTCAGCCATCAATATGAGCTAAATGCTCTCAGTTACAAGCCTCTAAACCTTTTTATTATAGAATGTATTGCCAAGCACTTGTGCTTAGCATCCTGGGAAATAGTTAGGGTGTGCACTTCAATAAATGTCTTCTGTGAGAAATGATAATAAAAATGTGAAGCTGTTGTCATAAATAAATCTGCTGTAAATACAAACACCATTCATCTCATATTTCAAGCAGGTTAAAACAAGCACTAGGTAGCACTTGCCCTACAGCCATCAGACAGAGGTCAATTATAAGTTGGATAGTTTAGTTACATAATGAAATATATTCCCACAGTTTGACAAATGCAGCACTTGAACTGCTACTTGAAAATGACTGACAGCAAAAAATTAAAACTAATTATACCGCATTTTTAAAAGATAATGGCCGTCATCAGTCACTGGCAAAATCTTTACCGACTGGATCGCTTATCCTGCAGAATTATTGATTAATAAATGTCAGGTAATGATTTATTTCCCCCTGAAAATAATACATGTTTTTCATAAAAGAGCTCCTTTTTCTTTGAACATTTGTTCTGGAGCACCAGAGAAGTGGGGCTTATGCTAAGAATTACTTGCAGATTCTAGTTAATCCACATTTGATGGCAACAGCCTGTCAAGCTGCACCCTCGGTCTTCCTTTTACTGATGAGTCTCTGCGGAAAGGCCCACCTCCACTGAAGCCAGTGCGGGACCAGATGTACCGTACCTCAGTCTGGACCATGTTGACCCTCCGTGAGCGCAGCTCCCTCACGCAGTTGTAAATGTCCACCACACCCTCTCTCTCCGCCATGTCCAGCATGATATCGATGACAATGAAGCAGCCTGTCCGTCCCGCTCCGGCACTGCAGGAAAACACATAGATCGCAAACCTCAGGGGTGCAATAGAAAGCACTGTTTATATTCAGAGGAGTAGGACACCTAAAGTTTGACGTTCGAAATATAGCATAATTAAAATATGAATTCAAAAGTTAGGTATGAGGTATTAATTTGATTGTGATAAGATTTTGCCATATTTTAAAGCATTAGTTCACAAAAAACAATTCCCAACTTACTTGTAGTGGTATCTCTGACTGTGAAAAAACACATTTTAGCTCTATAACGAACAATCAATGAACATGATTAAGTCAGTTCACTGACTTTACAATTCTTATCTACTTGTGCTACTGTTACATTATGTTTTTATTATGTTTTAACATTCATGATTATCCCGTAATTGTCACTTGTAGCCACAGTGGCCGCTATTCAGCAAAAGTTACATGATATTGCTTTAAGATACTTGCCTATGAGTTTTCTATAGTGTTCTATACAAAAAGCCATTGTCCCGGTTCTCGGGATAATCCACAGATTTTGCAGTCAATACTTTTCTTAGGGACTACTTCTTTGGTAAAAAGTTCTAATGAAAACTGAAACTCAGACACGGATCTGTCTGCATGGCTCGATACCACTAGAGGCAACTGAGAAACTGTTTGTTTTTTTGTCATTTGGGGAACTGACCCTTTAAGAGCAAAGGGACTTTGGAAGACAAAGTGATTTTACATACTAACAATGAGACTGAGAAACAAATGTCATTCCTGTCAGAGGAAATTATGTTGTTTTTAATATTATTTAGGTGGATCTTTTTACATTCTGTTGTGTCTCCAGAATATTGGCTATGATCTACAGTTACAGTACACAGAGCTAATCTCCAGAACATTGAGAACTACCAGTTTTCAATCTACGGGCCATGGAGAATACTATCAACTACTTGGTAGGATAGAGAACAGGTATAAACAAGTACACACTGACTGGTTAGACAGAGTAGAAACAAAAGTATAAAACTGAGTTCCAGTGCACACCAACCTGCAGTGAACCACCATGGGCCCAGCATTGGTCAGGGTCTTGGACTTCACTCTCCTAATAAATCCCAGGAGGCCTGTGGCATGATAGGGCACGCCGTGGTCCGGCCAGCCCGTGAAGTGAAACTGTCGGATCTCCCGGATCTCATGAGCCCCTCTCTGAGGAACAGAGTCATCATGTTAAACACACAAGGCAGAGCAGAAGACGGCGTGGATGTGGTGAGAAGTCAGAGGATACAATGTGCAGACGATGCGAGAGGTCCTTCTAAAGCAAATACAGAGTTGGATTGAATACAAACACACACTTGATGGGCACAGCCGAGGAGGGGTTGAGCAAAGTTTCCATTATCTAACAGCAAACGGGATGTTGAAGGCCGCAGTAGCCTTATTTCTTTACCTACTGTAGCATGTTTCAGTCATGCCTCGTCCTTCCAGGGACACAGGATTCATTTATATGTTAGATATATAATCTGGCTACTGCGGATTTAACATATAAACAGCAGTTTTTGCAGTTTAGGCAGCTGGAATTTAAGTGTACATTTTAGGTGGACTCATTGCCTGTTGTTTTGGGTTATAATAAGTGGCAGTTTAACCATTATAATGTGATTGTAACCTAAATGACTAACTGTTTGTTCTTCAACATTAATTAACCAATATTTAAAGTTAAACAGTAGGAACAGTGGGTAAGAGAGGGTCTCAATGGGATCCACTGGGAAAACTTACATTAGATAAAGTGAACAGTACTATCCTTCCTTAGCAACAGCGTTGGGGGCAATGTGCTACTGTGAAATGCATAAGTTTACTCTGTTTACATGGTCTGTTTCTGTTACATCCTCTTAGAATTATACTTTTTAAAGTTGTTATGTGTGGAATTTTAAATGATTATAGCATCATTCATAATATCCTGTGGGCATAAATGTTTGTTTGTAGAACATTTTAAACAATCCCGGTGAAAACTGGTATATGTTGCTTTCAGCCAATTGATCTCAGTGTGATCTGTGTGGTCGGGGGGTGGGATCTGCATGTATTGCTGCCTACGAAACAATCTAAATAGCCAAGCTGTTCAAATCCTACAAACAATGGCTTTAAAATATAGAAATATGTTTGTTATATAAAAAGTAGAAAATAAAACAAAAATGCTGCAGCTTATGCAAGGTCATGCTAGTTGTTGTTAGTTGAAATCAAGTGGGATGACAGGAATTTGAGTCATTTTAAAAACAACATTAAAGTCATATTACTTTGACCCTGATGAGTTGTTTTAATAAAGGGTACATTTGAAACAGAACTAAGTCGCACTAGCAAAGAAACTTTTAAAGATGACGCTCTCCTGGACCACTATTTTCAAGGTGCTTATGAGCTAAGCACATAAGCCATAACTTCTTTAATCAAACTGCTCAACGGCCACAGTGGTAGCACTGAGCATCTCCCAGCTGAGTGAGTGTGCAGTACAGTAGGCTGATGCTGAAGATGTGAGGGTTGTTTCAAATCTCTTGTGATTGTGATCAATAGAGGTTAAAAAGCGTACCTTCTCTACAGCAAAGGTCCTGATGACGTACTCTGACAGCAGCTCAGTCTCTATCAGCGTCACCTTGATGTCTCTGTAGATCTCGGTGTCATCAGGCCAGTACTTACAGCACTTCACCTGAGAGTGACAAAGTGTTTTATAACCCACATGCACACACACTGTATGCTGACTGCAATGCATTTACATCTGCACACACACAAACACATGCTTTATTTCACTGCACATGCTCATACAAATTATTTGAATGTCTGCAAGTTGCCAGGCAATCTTTTTTTTTTTTTCTCCAATAAAGATTATTGTCACATAACATTACCTCGCATTTTCCACCTGATATTTCAGTTTCTGAAGCATTTCTTTCAAGTCAAAATGAGATTCGCTTCGTATTAGTTTCGACCCCCGGTCAAGGATCTGCTGTAAATGGGAATCTTATGTATCGATGGAGAGCTCATTCTCACATTATTGCTTTTTCATTCTCACATCGATAATGGGAAAATGAGTCTAAAGGTAGACTGTTCAGAACTCTGGAAAAGAGCAGAATAGGTACTGGGGAGTGTTAGATTTGTCCACCTTAAATGTTTGACTACCAGTGTGGAGAAATAGGACAAAACATGAAAAAAAAAAATAGTGTACTACAATTGGATGAGGGAGATATAATGACAATCCAATAATGATATGAAATAATAAACCCTCAGCTGTTTAAAACAGATTTCCCAAAAGAAATCTAAAACACCCCACTGGAAATATTACTTGTATTAGGTATCATAAGAGTGCAAAATTACTTCCCCCCCCCCTCCCCGTTCAATTAAACTGTTGATACTGAGGGAGTAAGGCTGGTAATAGAGATTGAGATCATGGAGGTATATCAGAGAATGATAATTTTTGATAAGGGATAAATGCGACATCAGCCACAACTAGATTCAATTTTCATTTCTGGAGTCTATGCGCTGATTAGGAATGAAATGAGATTTTGGTTTGTGGAGTGACACAGACAGAGGGGGACTTTCAGGTCCCTCTCGCCGACACCCCTGATGACTAATCCCCGATGACAATCACAAATCCACCGTCCGCTTCCAGCCAGATTGAATTAGGCAAAAGCCATTACCTTATTAGATCACTCTGAATCAGGCGCCTGGTTTGGGGGGAATTAGCCTTTGGGATAAATTATGCCAGCATACACACAGATGTTCTTTTGCATGAGCACACTTGAGTGAGTTTGTGACTGTGTGTACACAGCACTTGAAGTCATTCTCTCATATGGATAAAGCGTATAGAAAAGAAGCACACGTAGTGTCACCTCATCACACACATCAGCACACTACCTTCCAAACCAAATCTCTCATCAAAGTACGCCGAGCGCTGCCCCTGTGTGTGAAACCAGCGGGACAGAGGCTGTGTGTGAGTGTCTGTGTGTGTGCCAGGATTTCCCAGAGTTCATCAGCAACTGTGCCGAGCAGATGGCCCACTGTGATATGGCGGAGTGATTTTATGGGGCCCTCAGTGGAGCCACCGTCACTGTGACCAACTGTGCCTACCGCCCACCATTGGACAAGGATCATATAACAGACGGTTTGGGGGCCGGGGCCCACCGAGGACGGCACCGCAGCTAAGCAGGTGTGGAGAAGGTGTGGGGCGGGGCGGGGCGGGCTGGGCTCAGCTACTGTAGAGAAACGGCCTAATGAGGTACCTAGAGATGGGCCCATGAATCATTATCAGCTCTGCTACATTTAAGCCCCACCAAAAATGCACATCAGCGAAATCAAGGTGTGCCTGTGTTTAAGGGGCTTTCAGTGTGAACATATTTAAAATTCTTGGAGAAAATCCCCTGGCAGTCAAAGCATTACACTGTACGTTAAGACCTTCATTTTCTCTTGATTATAGCCTAACCAGGAGGAACTACAGTGCGAGTTAAGTGGAACAAATTAGGACTGAAGTAGGGCTCAGTTTTTTTTTTTTTCGAGGCAGGTCACATGCTGAATGTGCTTTGAATGCTTTGAACATTATGAACCGTCCTCACCACTCAATAGAAGTCCCCCTTTTGCCCAATGAGGACAACATTAAGAGGTGTTTCTGCTCGGAGGAGCCTGGTAGGAGCTAGTGGCTACAGCAGAGTATAATCTCCTGTTATAGAGCCACTCAGACGAAACAGTAGTCAGTTGCCTGGATGCCTCTCTGGTAATGAAGGCCATCAATCAGTTTCTTCTCACTGATCAGATAGATGGAAAAAGAGCTGGCGGCACGCGAGACCCATGCCTCACTAAGCCCGCACGCACGCACACACACAGAGAAACATCTGGGCACTGATGTTGAAGACACACACGCACAAAAAAAAAAAAAAAGATGGTTCCGTTTGCCTTGAGATACAATAAGACTGTCAGTCGACTAGTGGCAAGGTAATCTTATTTGAGGTCTGCGGTTAGAGTGAACATGTAATTAATACCCACCCTGCCCACTTCCACCAGGTTGGTCACCATGACGATAGCCGCCGTGTTCTCCTGCCAGACCATCCTCCAGAAGTCGAAGACTGTCTCCTGCATGGGGCCTTAGAGAGTGAGAGAGAGGGAATGAAATTTTAGGGAAGAAATTTTAACCAAATTTACCAACAAAAGAGCTTTTTCAAACTCTGCTTTGTGAAACTGTTCATGTGGCAGTACTGTCAGCAGAATATACAAATGCTCTTCATAAAGCAAGATATGGTTTCTACTTTGTCTACTTAACACCCAACCACCTTGTGGGGATACTTTTTAATGAATTTGGACACATTTTTGAGGATTTATCACATTGTTGAACTACTGGCACAAAGTTGGAAGCAAACTATTGTGTAAAATGCCACTGTGCTGGAGTATGGATTTCGCTAAACTGGAGCTAAAGGGTGTTGCCCAAATCATGAAAAACAGCCCCAGACACAAACAAATGCAGGTAGGGTTGTCCACATACTTTTCCGTTCTTCTGCTCATATTCATGTAACCCTTCATATTACTAGCAGTCTGTGAAAGTTCTAGTGCCAGTGTCCTGCAGACAGGGCAGTGAGTGGTAAAAAGTTAATTTTATGAACTGTAATACACAGAATTTTCCATAATTATTTTCAATTTGTGTATCGCTCCTTATATTTATTTTATGATTTTTCCAGTAACTTCCTGTTTAATTCAATGCAGTATTCTTCACTATTTTTAAAAAATATATACATTGTACTTTACTATGTTTATGTAAACGCCACAGCATGGCAACATGTTTTTTGATCATAACCTCATGCCAACACAGCTTCTGTCTGTCTTCAGAGGCAGGCACACAAAAAAACACAGGGGATTTGGAGGTATTACAGTCGTACAGCAACAATGCAGTTTATAGAGCATTTTCTCTTCCATTTTCACTCCTCGGATCGAGCATTGAAAAACATGTCAGAACAGATATATATATAGTGCTTCCTACCACAGACTCCTCGCAAAGTGCTTACTCTACAGCAGAGGGCTTAAATACAGATGAGAACAAGAGAGTACAAATAAATCACAAATTTAAAGATGAGGCTAAAGCCTGTGTGTGTATGTGTTTTTGTGTGTGCGGCAAAGCTCAAAGTAATTACCAGTACAGCACACCTCATCTGTTCAACACCAACCTTTCCACCGAACCAGACCCAAACGTGTCTGGTGAACATCAAAATAAATGAGCAGAGAGCCACTGAATGCCTCTAATATTTAAAACTTCACTGAGCAATAATTGTGGATTGATAGGAATTTAATTATTATTCTGGTTAATTAAAATTATTAATATTAGTTTTAATCAAGCACCAAGTGGAAAAAAAATTACTTCTGACTAATTAGTGAATGCAAATCTCTGCACTTTTGCATTCCCCTGCGCTGGCCCAAATTACCTGGAGACATGACAAATCATGCAGACACGCACACAGAGACACAGGCAAAGACATAACATGGCACAAACACACATTTAACTATTAGTGTTTTTTTTTTTTCTTTCTTGTCACTTATGTGGTAAGTAAATTAAATAACCTTTAGGCCCCTTAAACATGTCATGTAAAACAGTTGAGTCACTTTTATTGGTTAAAGTATTCTTGGCTGAGAACATTTGGTCAGCTGCTTCACGACCACTGGCTCATTCAGCTGCGTGGCTAATAGCGTCCAATCATATTCATGCGGGTGTACAGCACAGACATTAAACCTGACAGTACTCATTATTACTCTGCTAATATGCTTATTCCAATATGGAGCTCCCTCCACCCCACCACCTCCTCCTTATGTTCTATATGTTAGTATTGTTGATTTAACTAAGATTAATTATGTTCATTAAGGGGGCATTAGTTCTCCAACAAAATCATCATTGTTGTTCAGATTCTTTGAGAGCTCCCTTACAGAGCAAAACCTTTTCCACCATATCTACCTGTCTATAAATGATCAATATCTTGTCTCTGACTGAATCACGCTACTTGCTTGGTGGAAGAAACCCATTTGGTGTTGCTCTCCTTAAAATTATGGTTTTTGGGGCGTCTGGTAGCCGAGTGGTTAAGACGCACACCATATAACTGCTACATCCCCGGTTCAACGCTGGCTGAGGACCTTTGTTGTATGTCACCCCCACCCCTCTCTCCCTTCATTTCCTGTTTGTATCTCTATCAAATCCAATTATCAAATTAAGGCAAAAATGCATATAAAGTGTACGTAATCTTTTGATAAGTTATAGGAGGAGCTATTAGACACCAGTTGCAGCAGCTTCAGCCTCCTCTTCTATTATTGTAGTGTTTGTGTTCCTTATTGGCTCCCGTCTTCTGCAACAACCTAATTTCCCTCAGGGCATCAACAAAGTGTCATCTCCATTTTAATCACTTGATTGATCAAGCCATGTTTCATTTGCCTTCTGTGGCGCCTAAACAGTTCTTGACTGTCTATCCTCTAACTGTACTCAAGTACAGCATCATGCGACATGGTTTAAATCACTGAAATATTTCAACTCTGCAATGAAATTTAGGAGACTTTACAAAAAAAAAAAAAAGATAAATGATTCAAAATGAGCCATCAGCTCCACAATCATGTTTCTGCTGCCAACCTGTTTGTGTCTCTCTTTGGAAAACAAGAACATTTTGCATTTTGAGTATAATGGCTGTATTTTTTGAAAATTGAGAATTGAACTTCTGCTGACTTCTTTCTATCCCAATTGGATATCTAGAAATTTGGAAGCTCTTCAATATCTTCCATTTGTATTCCCACATTTCCTCTGCTTTGCATGTGGTGGTTTGTCTCGATTTCAAATGTAGGACCTCAATCTCCAATTCCAGTCACTTCCACTCTTTCCAATAACTACCCAACCTGATTGAACCACCCACTCTTCTACCTCCTACTCTTGTCCCAGAGGGAAGATGCACACTGCTGAGAAGTTTGGGAGAGGGAGACTGAGAAGCAGGACAGCTGGTGTGTAGGACTTCAGTAACACAATAACACTTGCCAGCAACCTGCCAAGCTTCAGTCAGCCAATTTCACGTTTCCATATGCATGAAGAGACGGAGAATAGGTGAGGAGGAGATGCTGGGCAGCGCTGAACTTGATGACAGTCAGGTGGAAGTGAGTTTGGCTCTTGATGAAAAGGTGTATAAGAACACACAGATCACAAACACAAACAATTTGACAGCTTTCATGTGGAAGTGGTGGAGAGATTCAAGAGTTTAGCTGAGCTTTTGACAGTCAGAAGGAAGTTGGACATTTCTAAGGCTCATTGTTTTGTGTTTCTACCAAACATCACTGGAAAAAAGCTTGATTTTAAATCAGTTTGGAATCCAAAAGTTGTTGTCTCTGATCACTGCAGTTGAGTAGTAAATTATGTTCTTTTGTGATATTTACATATAAAAAACATCATCCTGACGAGGGGGAGATGAGATGAGAAAATGCTTATATGGGTTTTTTAGAGGACAATGACAAACATTGGTGGAGCTATGTGCTGTAACTTGACGTGCTGTATGTCTTCTGCAACACTTGTTTTTCCATTTCTGTTTGTGCATGGATTAAACAAACACGATTCAACGTGTTATTTATTGAGCTTTGGAAGTGTTGGTAGACGGATTTCAGAACTTTAGAGCTAGCTGTTAACCCTTGCTTCCAGTCTTTATGCTAAGCTAAGCTAATCGCCTGCTGGCTCGAGCTCCATGGTTAGTTTACAGACATGAAAGTGCGAGTAAGCATTTCCCAAAATGTCGAAAGTTCCTTTAAACTACAGATTGCACCATGCAAATGATATTTTCACAACCCAAAATTAGACTTTTACCAGCTTTTTAAAGAACCAAAATAAATAACAATAAATTTCTTATTATAAAACATAATGAGTCTTACTTACAAAAAGAGGACTCAAAACACAAATTAACGATGCCTCAAACAAACAAGTCACCTTGATAAAGAGCCTTGCTGAGGGTACGCCTACAGTTGGTTTGAGAGCTCACTTGAGGAACTACAAGGTGAGAGCAATGTTTCTAGTACGGCGTGCGTGGAGCCTAGTTGCAGAAGTTTGGGGGAGGCACTTCACAGAAGAAGAACACCAGTAGAAGCTTCACTTCCAGCTGTCAGAGAGCTAATGCCGCTGCAGCAGCAGACGCTGTGTTTTGGGACTAGGCCTGTTCCTCCTCAGAAGCAAGGAGTGTGACAGCTGTAGAATTCCCCCAGCCAGGTACGCTGCAAAACTCCTGTGCAACGTGCGCACATACACACTCGCAGATAAACACGCGGGCTACGCTCCCCTCTTTCCCATTAATATTACATGTAGCAGACTTTGGCATAATGTACACTCACTTATCATTGATTTGCTCTCCCTCTCTTTCTATCTCCCACCCCTCACCCCCCGTTGGGCTTTGAGATGTTAACCTGTAAATAATGAAACTTTTGCGCTGCTGGTGACATTTGGTGCTCGAGAAGGAGGGAAGAGCAGAGAAGACTGGAGGGGAAAGCTTGATGAAATTGAACCCTTTCCTGCATCATGAATATTTTCCACATCACCAGGAGAATGCCGGGACTTATCAGAGCTGTTTGTACCCCCACCCCCCCAGCTTCAGTGTAATTCACCACCAGGAAGAAGCTCATGTCTGATCGATATTTAAACAATCCGCAGGACATAAAAATGGACAGAGGCAAGGCGGCAAACAGGGAGGGCTGAGCCGCATGCACGCGCTCAATCTGCTAAGTAGGTGAGCTGCAGTTGGTGTTGAATTACTGAGAGTCAGTTGTTGTACTGCTGCAGCAAAAAAGCCCTGCTTGAGAGAATGACCTACATAATGAGGAGTGGAGCTTGGATGATGACGCTTTTATGGAGTGACAGCTGTTCTACCTGCCGTTGTCACCTTGACGGAGCAAAGGAACTCATCAATAAACCCCAAACTAATGAGTGTCATTGTAGTTTATAGCGCAAGAGAACGGGGGCAACGTTATCCCACACGTCTGCCATATTAAGCACACCCTCAAACACCCCCACAACCAATTTATGACAAAGATTTTTTAGCTTATCCAGCACTATTACGGGTATCATCATTTTCTGAGCTACCACTGGTCCCAGTGGACTCGAGTGGAAGTGTCACTCACTGAAAAACTTTACTGGGGGAGTGAAGAGACTACTTCCTCATTTTCAGCAACTGTGCCAATGCCCAGGTGCTCTTTTCAGGTGCTACAGTATGCAGTTTGTCTGACTGAGAGAGACAGGTCTGTGTCTGGCTTTCCTATCATCTCGGGCTGCTCTTTGCCTCAGTGTCAGCAGACTGAGCCTTCCTTCCTGTCAGTCTGCCGGAGCTGATGATGAATTATAAAAGGGCCTGCTCTCCCAGAGAATACAGATGTTTCCACACACACACACACACACCTCATCTCTTTCATACTGGATGGCTCTACACTGTGAAAAGCCTTATCGTGCTTGCGATACAGTCGATGGAAAATGAGCACTTATTATGCAAGCTCAATGAGAAAACAGGGGCTAATTAACTTGAATGGAAACACGTTTGGCTTCTTGAGCTTTTCATCTTAGAGAGGGCTTCTGTTTGCAATATTTCTTTGACTGCTGATCTCCATATGCATGTTTTTAAATGAAATATGTAATGCTCTTATGACTATAGGACAATTATATAAGTCATATTAATTCATGTGAATGCGCCGGTTAAAGTTGTGTTTTTGTGAACTGAAGCCCCGTAAGGAGAGAGTCGGCACTTGCCAAATATTATATTATATTTTGAGTGTTTGACTCGGTGGTCAGTATATACCAGGGGCTGTGTACATACATACAGTACAGGCAGGCAGATAAACTCAACGGCCGCTGCCTGATTGGTATGCCATCTCTTTCTAAAGTAAGAGCAAACAGAGGGTTGTTTTAATTGAGACACCGAGGAAGAGAAGCAATGCACTAATAAACAGGTAATTATGCAACTCCCAGCTCCACCAAAGCAGATTGTGAATCCATTAAGGCCTCTTCGCAAAAACGCCTCTTTTTTTTTTTTTCCCCCTCCAATGATTTTTTTTTTTCTCTAAAGTGCTACGCAAAATCCCCATGCATGCAGCCCTGCTGTGTGGGAGTGAGGCTCTCGACGCAAAATTCATAACAATTAACCATCAATCAGACTTAACCTCAGGGGTCATGGTAAGTGCTCCTTGCCCTGTGAATCTGCCGGCCAGATTAACACAGTGACAAAATGTGCCTGTACATGTCAGCTAATCCATTTATTTATTCAGCATTCTCCCAGACTGCCTGATTAATCGCTCCCACACCACCGATGGAAGGAAAGAGGAAAGAGACGGAGAGAGAAAACATGCTGCTCTGCTCTCTCAGAGGTAAGTGTTTGTTGGTGTGTGTGAGAGTGTGCGCGCGTGTGTGTGTGTGCACTGAGCAGTACCAGATTCCCCGAACACACACTTGACTGAGCATCAAAGAGTAGTTTGCAAGAGCGCATGTAAACAATGAAAATATTCGCGAACACCTGCACACATCCATCCCTCCAAACAAACAGACAGCCTTAAATTCTCACCGCACACAGTTTCCAACCCAGAGTGCCTCGCAAATTTTAGAAAGTTTCAGTCTTACCTTGAGTGGCGATGTAGTGATTTGGCCTGTGGTAGCCCTGAAAACAGAGAAAAAGTGGGAGAAAAGAAGATGAGTCACTTCACTGTCCTCCTACTCATAAAAGACCAGCTGTGGTGAGGCCATTTCTCTCAGAAAACACACAATGTCTTTGATATTTAGTCTGTTTTCTGACAATGCAGGTTGACCCTTGCATGCAAACTTTAAAGTTTATTTCCACATCACAAACTTACAAACAATACACTTTACATACATCACTGAACAGGACAGATTTAAACTGTGTGGAATCCCAGTTAACAGCTGTTGCCGTTTCAGATGTTTCTGCAGCAATCATTTACTTCACTGTTGCTCCACCGTAACAGGAATTGTTTGAGAGAGTTGCACGCCGCTCTCCAGAAATACTGTGCATAGTCATGCTGCCAGCTGTTTGCTACTGTACACACTTTCAGCTCTTCGTTTCAACATCTGACTCAGTGAGGAAAACGCACAACTGAAAGCTAGTGATGGATGCTGCTGGATACAAGATGCACAAATACTCTCCATCACACACTCTATATGCAGCACACCTCTGGAGTAAGCAGCCAAAGTGTTGATAATCCCCAAGATACAACTAACAGCACTGATCTTCACAATAGGCCCCTAGTCTCACGGATTACTCTAATCCCTTCAAGTTTTATTTGTCCAATTCCTTGTCTTCTCTCCAGAGATATGAGGCAGGAAACAAAACATTAGGACTTAAAGGCTCTTCCCAGGCCCTGCCTCCTCTTGATTGTCTCCCCCCCTCCACCCACACCCTGCTGCTCTGCTTATCTCCCTCATATTCAATTTAACTTGGACTGTGATTAACGCTCCTCCAATGAAGGGAGAAAGACACAAAGGATATTTTCCTCACTCTCTCTCATCCACAGGGCTCTTTCAGCTATTCAACAGTCCTCCATTTTTAATGACTTCTTTATCTCCGCACTAAGGAGGAGATTTGTTTGTGCTTTCATGTAAGTTCTGTCAAGTAAAGTGGAGGCCCAGTACGCCGTCGGATTAGAGAGGGAGAGGAAGAAAGGAGGGCCCTGACAGTGACTGTCAGGTGAGTAGAGCTTACTATAAATGGACTCGCTGCTTTTTAGACACGTTACATTAGGTACATACGCGTGTTTCTTCAGGATCAATGCAGAAATGTCCATGTTGAAATTATTAATTGAACTTTGTTTCCAGGGATGTGTAAATTAGGAGAATAAATGTGTTATGCTGTCTGTAATTCGCTGCATTGCTTATTACAATGATCATTTACATTAATTCTTTTCAGTACCAGTGGAATGTAGCATGTCTAAAATATGCAGCATGAAATGTTTTTGCCTGTGGGCATGAATTTGTATTTTCAATCTGAATATCATTAGGTAGCCCACTATTGCAAATCTCACCTACAAAATACATTTATATACTTCTTATTTGCTTTGCCAAATACACTTTGGAGAAATGCTGACTTTATTATGTTCACTGGCAATGCGTCTTTTATGATCCAGAAAGTGTAACATCTTTATACTACACAAAAGTCATAGGGAAGAGCAAGGCTGGATTACCAACAGGGCAAAGTGAGAAACTGCCCTGAGGCCCCAGACCCTACGGGGCCCCGAAAGCCCCAGATTTATTGTGTCAGTTATTTTGTGGTAATTTGTCATTCATTGCAATTGTTTTGTGATTATGCACATTCAATGCACCATATAAACTTAAACTATAAGGGCCCTTGAGGTGGGTTCTGCATTATTAGCTGTCTTGCCTGCCCATCTTGTAGAGAAGTGGTCCCCAACCTGCCAGGCGGGAACCCCCCATGGGATCACAAGATAAATCCTAAAATAAAATAAAAAATATATTTATTTCTCTTTCACAAAACTCAGTTAAAATTTCTGATGTGTTTTAAGGGGTCACAAGCCAAAAAGTTTGGAAACCACTGTTGTAGACAGCTCTGTGTCAAAATGTACACCATGCATGTTTGTAAATAAAATTGTGTTAGGGTAAATTACCACAAACAGCGGGCCTACCGGATAAATCTTGCCAGGGGGAGGAGGTCAGGGTGGGCAAGACCAAGGTTTGTGTCCTGCGCCCCATGTGTCGTTAGTTCCAGGCTACTAAAACACTTAAGATTAGGAATTTGTTTAATATTGAAAAGCTAACATGTCCCGTCTTGTTCTTCAAGGCAAATCAGTGTCCACTTTTGCCGTTTTTTTTTTTTTTTTAAAAAGATATTTTTTGGGCATTTTGGGATTTATCATTTAGAGACAGCTGAAGAGAGACAGGCAAGGAGGGAGAGGGGATGACATGCAGCAAAGGGCGGTAAGGACTCAGCCTTAACGGTACGCGCTCTACCAGGTGAGCTACCGGGGCGCCCCCACTTTTGCTATTTTTAACCACGACCACAATACTACAACCTTTCCCTAACCTTTAACCAAACGCTCTGTGTTGCCTAAACATTAATCTTTAGTTGTAAGGAGTAGGTTTTTCAGGGAAAAACTAATAAAATGTGTTGACGGATTTTGCAGATACACTCAGTATAAACATTTTGCACCTACAGTGAGCACTTTGCGGTTTTGCTTAATATAAAACAAAACGGCAAACATGATTTCCTTTCTATGTTGATAAATAATGGAATCTTGCTAATACAAATTAGTTGCATATTAATGTAATCATTAGGAGACAGGGCTATGGGTACCTGAGTGACTTGATTCCTGTGCACATGGTCAACTCTATAGAACACCACTGCATTACTTCAGCATATAGTGCACAACAGGCTATTACACTATGTTTCCTTGCTTCCTAAATGCTTATGAGAATACATCAATCAGCTGCGAAGAACGGAAACATACCCGACTGGCTCTGCTTACTCGTACATGACTCGAAATAATCGGCAGTATAATAGAGTACAATAACAAACACTGTGGGAGATGTTCTACACATAAGAGTTTATTGGGCAGGACAAGCTTCTAGATGGGTTAAAAAGCTTTCTGAAGAGCAAAAACATCATTACCCATCTGCCTGCATTTCTACTAAGTACTTTTTCAATGAAGCTGGCAGAGCAGTGGAAATCCTTTTCAATCAGGACCCTCTTTAATATGCGTATATTCTTATCTTATAATGGGGCCCTCTCTATTGTGAGAGTCTTCTCCGCAGCGCCCTTTTTCGCAGCATAATGGGCCATAAACTGAATAGTGGGAAAGGTAAATAATTTAAGCCCCCTGCATTTGCCGTGGCACACCTTGCATTATGAATTTATGTTTGAAGGCGTAACAAGAGATTACAAATTACCACATTAGAGGGGCGGAGGAAGAGAAGATGGGATACAGAGTGAGAGTTCTCTCCTGAGCAGAAAACCACTTAGGAAGTCAGGTACATCACCAGGTCATTACACATGGAGCGGAAGCATCTGCTCAAAGAGGCCAATGAGCTGCTGTGATTGGTCACATCCTGCTACTAACACTGCCATCAACAGCAAATCAGGTCAGATCAAGAGGTTCTATATTGTGTGAGCTAAGTGGGTTAGATGCGTGTTCAACGGGAGGAATGTCTCAAGCCACTTTTTAATGACTTTTACTTACTGTAAAGGTATGCTAAGTCACTCGAGGGCATGTAAGTGCTGTGCTGCAAGTACTCTCCTGTGGTAACACGTATAACAAAACCTCTGTAGATAACTTCTGTGTCTAGTTTGATTCACTAGTCTGTCCATGAGGGTTTTTCAGTGTCTAACAGTAGAGGAGAAAGCAGCTGCCTTATGTGGATGTGAAGCAGAGAGAGACTGAGAAACAGCTCTGCAATTTTTCAAGACCGTCCTCACCAGAAAATGACAACATTTGTTGCCTGTGCAATTGCTTAAAATGACCAGACATGCCAATGGCAAGATTGTGCAAATGATGAGTGTCCTCTTGTGGAAGCAAAGGCAGCAGTTGTGTGACTTTGTTATCATGCTACAAATCATCTTAGGGGAGGAGATCGATGTGGGTGGTTAGCGTACAAAGACTCTGGAGACCATCAGTCAATGTTGGTTTCTTTTAACCATGACCACGATCCACTATCTCCCTAAACTTAACCAAGCAGTTGCCTCAACTTAACCAAATCTTGACCACAGAGGTAGCAAACAAAAAAATGTTCACGAGAATACTTTTCGTGACAGCAATATTGTCTGTTGATGCCCTTCTTGTCATTTAGGTATTAGAAGTTGTTGAATCTTTCACTTGATATATAAAAGTTGACTTGTCATGTAAATAAAGCAAAGAGTTACAGTAGCTGTACTCATAATTTTAACTTTTTTCATTCTCATATCTGTGTATCTGCTCGATTCTACTTGTGATGTTCCAAGGCAGCGAATTGTGCTCTCTTTGTGTATCTTATATTCGTTTTTCAGTTTCATCCATCGCTATCCCTTGGCTAATTAATCATCCATGGAACTTCTCTCCTTTTTCTTCTCATTTTTGGTTTTCACAATGTGTTCATGCTGTTGTTCAAAGCAAAGTCCAAAACTATAACCTCAGCTTCCCCTGTGTGCTAGTTTGCCTTTTCTCTCTCCCAGCGCTGTCAGCTTCTGATCTTCATTCCTCTTAATATATCCAATGAATAGAGTGATACAGCAGCCCTTTAAAGTTGAATATAAAGGCACTGTGTGTGTGTCTATGACTGTTTCTGTCTGTATGTGTGTGTGCATGTGATGGGCAGGCAGTAGGGGCTGCTTTGTCCCTCAGGCCCACCATGACGGCGGCACCAGCGCCCTCTTTCTCCCCGTGAGGAAGCGCAGTGACCTTTGCGTTGGTGGCGCTGGCTGGTGTGTGTACTTACATCAACGTAATTTGCATTAATGTAATCGGAGCTCTGTTCCCCCTCCAGGGCCTGCAGCCTGACACGGGAGTGATCATCTGGAAGGGAGGAAGAAACCAGCATTGAATTAATCATATTAACGAGGGCATCAGGAGAAGAAAAGGGGTAGAGGGACAGCGAGACTGACAGTAAAGCTGTGGAACAGAGAGAGGAATGAGAGAAGAGAGATGATGGAGGAGAGGAAGAACGACCAGACTGGCATCATACTGTGGCACAAATGAACACAGAGTTGTAGAACATGCAAGATGGCTGATGAATGGCCGCTGTCATGTGACTGAGCCTGTATAACAAACACAATGATGCTGCTGTCAGTTTAAAACCTTGATGATATGAAAACAGAAATTAGGTGCATGAAACTTGCCCGATGGGAGACCTTATAAACCTTCAGTTAATGGTAAATAAGGTCAGTAGTGAGAATGGAGTGAGAACACCATGGGACACAGTTTTATAAGCTAAACCACAATACAATTACTTTGAATAAGGACATACATTTATGGTTGGATACGTTTGTGAAATGAAAAGTATGCAGCCTTGACTCTAGATTATGTTCATATTCAAAGAAATGGAATTTGTTGTAATTCGACGTATTTTACGTAAATCTTTTGTATTCTTAAGATACATAACGTAGCTTTAAAGAAATTTTAAGAGAATCCCCAAAAGTGGATCTTCAAGGTTTGTCCGTGACAGCAGTGATTAAAGAGGGTTAAAATGAACTGTCCAATCAGCATTAATCTGCAAATTTGCATCACAGCTCAGCTCAAGTTTGGATAGATAATATGAATTAATTGGGAAATCAAATTCCACATTTCTATAAACATTGCCGAGGCTACATGTTATTTGCCATATGCTGCACGGCTTATTTCTCATAACTGAAAAGAGACTGCAAGAAGATGAATATAAAAGTAGATTGGAAAGGTCAAAGCTGCTCTCGTTGGCTGATAATAAAACTCTGTTTGAGCAGCTTATAGTTATCCAGAGTCACAAACCCGGCCAATAAATCAGCCTGAAGAATGGGAACGGCACACAAAAACTCATGAGTGTTCAGGAGGTGCTTTGTACACACATGCAATAATATTCCCATATCGGTTCTTCATGCGGTTCTCATCCTTCTTGGCAGAGTCCCATGGTGCAGACTGTCCCTCAAAAAAGCTCTGAAAAGAGAGAAAACAGAGAACAGAGAGGGGGGAGATGAAATATGGTGTCATGTGTGAGCACTCTAAATGATAACCAGGCTAAAGAACACAGTCTTCCTCTTTCAGCTCTACAAAAAAAGGAAGGGGACATTGGCAATGGAAAGGAAGACACAGAGAGAGATATATTCATCATTATTAGACATGAAACGCAGAGAGGATTGTGGATCCCGGGGAGCTGTGTCAAACAGAGAGTTCCATTAGGGCAGAGGCAGCGGGTGTCACGCTCAAACCTCTCCCCCTGCGCCACTCTGCCGGGCGGAGCCACCGCAGCGGCTGTCTGTCTGCCTCATCTGAAGGACTCAATCAGCTCGTCGTGGGGAAAAATAAAGCCAGCTCATCGTCTGCAGATCAAAACTGCTCCGCTCAGATTACCCTCATGAAATATTTATCATCTCTTGCTGGGGAGATTTCCATTCTGATGGCACACCAGGCACAATTAAGCCAAATTATGAAAATACATCTCCACTGCCAGTCCACCGCTGTTCAGCAGGGGTGGGTGGGGTTGGCTCCAAGCAGACTAGCCTGGACAAAAACATATTATTATTCTGGCTTTTTGATAGTCAGCTAATGCACATTTGAAAAGTCAGCTAATACATTAGAATGCAGACCATCTGCAAGCAAAGATTCAAGAGCACTTATCGGAGGTTTAACAGATTGTTGGGAGAGTTTCTTTTTGTGTGGTTTGCCAGTCTGAGAGCGCGGGACGCATTGTCTTCAATCATCTGTGTTCTAGGACTTGATGGTTTCATTCATCTCAGTGCTACGGGCAGGCAGCAGACACGACACAAGGACATATTCCTGTATTAAGTCCTAAGGATTAGTGATTTCACTGAGAAACAGCTTTAATATGCTAAAAATATGTCCCATCCTTCCAGTGAAGATAGAAGCATGTCTCAGAGATAGATTATAAAGGCCTCTCATCCTGTGGCAGTATATCTTGAGTAAATGCACGGGCCAATGTCGATCTCTCTGTCACTCTGAAGGATACAGGTCTAACATCAAACATCTGAAGAGAAATCATCTTCAAGCCGAAAGGCGTTACCTGGCAACTTTATAATAGTTCTCTCTTAAACCGAGTGACCCTGCCTGTGTCAGACGGCATAGTCTCATTCCTCAGGAGCTTTAGATCCTGAATTCAGCAAAACAAATTATGGTAATGAAGTAGCTAGTGTCCCAAGCGGTAGAGATCACATGAAGGCTTTCAATTTAAAGGCTATATATCGTTACTGGGAAGAATTGGCTACCTAAAATTCACCAGGAAGTGAACAATGGATGGCTCCATAGTAGTTTATCATCATCCTCAAATTATTCCCATTGGACCAGATCCAAATTCGTATGTTTTTAATTACAGGCTTCCTCCTGTACTCCAGTCCCAGCACAGTTTGTCTTCTATGCTGTTTCTGTGTCTGTAACCACTTACTGGAAGTGAAAAGCATAGTACTTTCTCTGCACAATCACTATGGGAAACCTACATAAAGCGACAACAGAGCACTTGACAAACAGTACACACCATGGCAAAGCAAAAATAAATAAATAAATAAGAATGGTAACACAAAAGGAGCAGAATTGTTTAGTGAGTTGCTTCTAATGAATCATTTACTGTGTGAGAAAAGGAGACTCATTCAAATTGACTAGTGTTCATTTGTGGTTGGAGCCTATAGAATTTCAGGATTCTCACAGGAGGCTAGATGAACCAACACACTTCCCTTCACATAAAACAAGCTGAAAACAAGTGAAACACAATGACAACATAACATTTATAAAGCACCTAAAACTTGTTTTCTGCTTACTGTTCGCTCACCCAAACTGTGCGTCATCGTGCAGAAGAATTTGGACATGCAAATACTTTGTTATAGTTTCTATCAAACATGGCTTTATAAAGCTTTTGCAAAGTATACAGCATGAGTTTGCAAAGTGTGAAATGTTGTGCAGTGTCCTTTTTCATGGTGTTTTCCAGATCTAAATCAATATTATCTGCTTGGTAGTCCAAATTGTAAATTAACTTTGGTATTTGGTTGGTTTGGCTACGTGATAATGGAACGCACTAATGAATTTGTTGACCCACACTGACCCACAATTTATAATTTACTAGTTTAGTGTCAGAAATACCTGGTTTAAGTTATTGTTATCTTCTTTTTTTTTTTATAGCTGTTCTGGCTCTTTCTTTTAATTGTACTGATGGGATAGTAAGTATACTTTTGAAAAGCTTCATAAAAGAAACATCAGAATTAAGTTGTAGATTATTTATGGATCTCACAGTTTCTGATTATGGAAAAAAAACATTTCACAGTGACATTTGCCATTTACACTGTAAAGACTTGACATGACAAAAGTTTTAAAAAAGTCACTGTTTCACACATTTCATCATCTGTGGACTGTCAAATGCTTTGGTAACTTTGCATAGCTTCTGTTGGTAAATGCCCTTTTCAGACTAGATGCGAGATGTTGTAATCCCACAGGGCCTTAAAAAATAGCCAACAAGCACCATCAATCTGTCAGGTCATCTACAAGTCTAACAAATTGACAAATAACCAAAAGTATTGGCTTACCTCGTTTATCTGATCCAAAGTTAATGTACAGAATAACAAGAAGCATGGGTCAGAGAGAGATATAGTACAGTGTAAGTCAACAGGTTTAGAGGTGCACTAGGCTCCAATCTTATCAACAAAAATAAACGGTTAAAAAGGGCATTAACCTTAAGACAGATTGATATAGAGAAGACAGCAGCGGAACACAACATACAAATGAATCGCTCTAGCCAAGTGAGAATGAGCTCCGTTACACACTTTAAGCATCCCACAGGCCCTTTTTTTTTTTTTGCAAACGGCTGTGGTCAGCTAGGTGACAGCAGGGTAAGGGGACAGGGGCCAGTCGTTCGTTGTGGCGTTGCCTCCTTTTGATTGACTGTTATGCATCCATGCAATGCTGGCCTCGTGAACCCAAAACACCTTTATCCATAATGGATTAGGCCTGGAGGGCAGCCCAAAGCACTCCAGCCCCTCAATGATCTGATGCTGCAGGTAGCAATGGGAGGCTGCATTATTTAATTCCACAGTCATGAGGGGGAAGTGGGGAGTTAATTACTGATAAATCTGGCCCACACATAATAGAACTAAGCAGGGAGGGAGATGAAGGGAGGGAGAGGAAAGCAAGGAAAGAATGCGGGAGGTGCAGTAAATTACAAAAAAAAAAGTAAATAACAGAAAAAGAGAGAGAGAGGGGACATATGAAGTACAGGAAATATGTTCAGAGAAAAAGATGTGATGCATGTTAAAAAAAAGAGAAAAGTGAGGATGGGGAACGGTGATGAAGAAAGATAGGAGATGTAAGAATAAAAAAAAGTGGCAATACTGTCAGTGAAAAGGGCCAGCGTGATGTCAGACAGAAAGACTGAAGACTAGATATTTAAAAAGGAAGGATTTAAAAAGTATAGCTTGAAGCCAGTCTGTTACAACATGGCATCAGGGTGAGAAGAGGCTGACTGGTGTGGTGCTGAGGGACGGCGTGGAGGCTGGAGTGCCGCCAAGCCCTGCCAGACTCCTGCACTAATGAGGGGAAATGAGAGTGATGCTCTTCTGGGGCAAAATCTTTTGTTTTGGTGTCAGCGAGAGGCATGGTGTCAGATTATGAATGCTGCTGTGTGACAACAGTCTTAAGAGAGAAGCAGGCTGCCATCGCCTAATCGGACCTGATTCAAATAAAGGAGGGGCAGGCCTAACATACAGCTAGTTGTTCCTCACACTTTTTTTGTGTGTGTGTGTGTGTGTGTGGGGGGTGCATTTCAAGTTGGTCTACAGCTGAGTCTCCGAGGGGAACTGGGACAGCAGTATTTGACACAAACACACACACACGCACGCAAAATGCACAATCGCTGCAAACAACAAGGAACAGATGAACAACAAAACGAATCACACCGTAAACACACTGAGACGGGGTGCATTAACAATTTATCATAAAAATGCATCTGGGGAGAAACAAAACAGTTCTGCTGTGCGGTGCAAAACAGAGAGAGACAGACAGAAAGCGAGAGACAGAAAGAGACATGGGGCTATGCACCATGACACAGATG
This sequence comes from Maccullochella peelii, assembly GCA_002120245.1. Lineage (NCBI taxonomy): Eukaryota > Metazoa > Chordata > Actinopteri > Centrarchiformes > Percichthyidae > Maccullochella > Maccullochella peelii. The sequence continues at coordinate 49,931 of LKNJ01000389.1, read as the reverse complement.
AGGCCTTGTATTAGACTGATACACATTTCCACTCAAGAATCTTCATGGAGATGTTACAAGTCTATCACCAGGCTTTATTTGTGTTTGCAACCTTTATAGTGGGGGGCGACAGCTGGGTTGCGTCCTACCTCGTACTCCTCCTTGAAGCCGTAGCCCTCGGCGCACTTCATCTGGGTGATGTGCTGGAGGAGGTCCGCCACGCGGATTGCTGGGTGCAGCTGACCCGTCTGGTATGGCACATCAACCGGCTCCCGCTTCCTCAGGGAGTGAGTGTGCGACTGCACCAGGCTGCTGGTGTCGCTGCCCATGTTCTGGCTCTCATCTGTGGGACACAAAAACAGGGACAGGACAGAGCAGGTCAGGACGGAGAGGTAGGAGCTAGCATTGTGTGATGTATCAGTATATTGTTATAAGATACATATGGGTGACATAATGCTTGAAGCAGTAAATGGTAGTGGTATTTTATGAGTTTATCGACATATAAATCTGAGTTAAGATGCCTGGGTGTTGTCACTCACACCAATTCATATCTCACTTACAACTGGTCTCATTAACAGATGGCACATTATCTCATTTATTGTTAAGCATTATGTCACCACCGTCCAGATTGACAAACAACTCTCGACTAGTAATCTGTTATGGATGGTCACAACAACACAACATCATTGAGTAATAGGATGAGTCATGTGGCGGGAAGGTTCAGGTCCATCTGTCTCAGAGTGTGGCTGGAAAATAAATAATATTACAGGCCTACTGTACTGCACGACAGCCTATAGCCATTAAAATACAAGGCCCTTTAAGTATAGCGCTTACACTGTTAGCATTTAATATGGCTAGTGTCAGAATAAAAGGAGTCAGTGGCCCTCAACTGCAAGAAACAGTATAGAGTGATCATAAAAATCCACATGAAGATGCTGTAAAACAACAAGTTTACTTTTTTTTTTTTTTTTTTTACTGGCAGTGCAGTATGCTGGTTTGGGCTGCAGCTCATATTGAGAGTCAGAGTCCATTCCAGCTCTTTCATACGGTAATCCAATCAGTGGCAGATATGAGGCACAGATGCTGTGGGGAGCCAGCGGACGATGGAGGGTGTCCAGAAACATGAAGGAGGAGGATGTAGGGAGGTGCGGTGGGCCACAGTGAGCATGTTGCAGCAGGCACCGTCAGAAGCATCACACAGACACAGCGTGGATTCAACCCCTGCCACCCGTTCTTCCCCCGAAAAATGAAAAAAATCTAACCTAAAAAAATAAAATAAAAAACAGGAGGGAAGCGGAGATGGGGGGAGAATGCATGGGGTGATGCTGCCAATGGGGCATTGTACGTACTTTGACCATGCTAGGCTAATGGTGGCTTGGTGTCACCGTACGGAGGGTGGTGAGATGCTAACATGTCCACTGGTCATGCAATAAATGTCGTAATGTCCATGTCAGAAGCAGCCTCTCACTGTCGGCTTGCTTTCTGAGTAAACACCACCTCCTTCCCCCAACCCAGGGCCCACTTGGGAAAACTTACCATTAATGGGCACTTTTTAGATAGCAGATACATAAGAGGTTACGTATGTAAAGAGAAAAAGAGGAGAAGAGAGAGGAGAGAGGGGATAAGCAACAATACAGCATGAGAACCTGTTACAGTAGAGTGTTTTAGAGCTACGCTATAGGGCAAGATCACATGCCTTCTCAGTCCAAACTGCCTAGCTAGAAAGCCTAGTCAAGGGGGGATGTTGAGTGGATGGATGGGGCAATTTCAACAGTGCAAGACAAAAGTAAAAGAACAAAACAAAGAAGTCATGGATTTCAAGGGAGAAAATAATGGTGAAATACTGGTCGTCTTTGGAACAAGCTGTAATTGTTCAGATCTGTGACTTGCATATTTTAATGATGCCAATTATTTTTTGAGTATTCTGACATTTTGAATTCCTTTCTCTAATTGCTACAATTATATTTGCATGTGCTAGTGGTGACACCTGTATTTATACCTTTTTCTTTTTTTTTTTTTTTTTTAAATAGGAATGTGCGATGAAATCAAAAACATTACCAATCCTTTATGATCTAATCAGTTTTGATCATTAACCTCAACTGATGAGACAATGCTGCGACTGTGTCACAACTGAAAGCATGTAACCCTTTCTGGCTGCTGTAATTCCATGTTAATTGTTTCATGCTTCATTAAATGTGGAACTAACATAAGCAGCTGTCACAACAGTAATGATGAAAGACACTGCTTTAAGTTGCACTAATGTGGAAAAAAATAATCCCTAACTGTAAGTTGTGTACTTGTAAATACAGTTATGGTGTTTGTGGTGAAGCTGGAGCTCTAGCTGGAGCTAGAGTTGCTTATTGCATCTTTCTTCTTGGCCTTGAGTATTCAATTATTACAGTTCTAGTGCCCCACTTAATAACAACATTATGTGCTACGCTGGTATAAAAAGCACCTGCTCGTTCAAGATGCTGCACTTTTGGCTCTGCATATTCAACAAAGGCCAGTAATAATTAAAAGAACAACAAAATGCTTTTTTATAATTCTATTTTATCACTGAACAGGATGAATAAACACTGGCAAAACCAAAACAAAAACAAGTAGGTCACTAGCAGTTAGCCAAAGGCAGGGGGAGCGACATTAAAAAGAATAATAGAAAAGGTTGTTGTTTTGGAGGGAGGGAGGGGAGTTAAATGCATAGTGAGGAGAGAAGGGAGGGGGAGGAGGGCAGCACAGCTAACGCAAGACTTTAGATGTTCAGACCGAACGCATCCCGTTTTTGAAATTTTTGGTGAGCGGGGCTAAGAGAGAGCGTTTTTTCTGTCTCCCTTTCACACTGTTTAATTTCTGTTTGTGTCTCAGTGCAGCTGCTATGGCTTCAGCACACTGTAGC
>LKNJ01000389.1:0-46915 GCA_002120245.1 Maccullochella peelii | reverse complement strand
GGGGAGAAGCAGCAGGCAGGTATGAAGGTGAGGAAGCCATCTTTAGTAAAGAGCCAACCAAACCAAAAATGGGAAGAAAAAAAAATCTGTGCTTTTTTTTGTCCTCACAGTTAAGTCTTCAAACAGCCATCTTATGAATGTAATGCACTGTAATTTTCTTCAACGTAGAAGTAAGAATAAATAATCAACAGCAATGGGAAAAGAAAATGTGTCTCACCTAAGATAGCAGTTGGCACAAAGGGATCTGCTCATACCCCCATAACAAGTGCAGAAGTTGGAGAAGGAAAGAGAGTTGCAGTAAATAAAAGAAGCCAAGATAAATCCACAAAAAAGAACAATCATAAAAAATAATGGACAGTTTTTTGGTTTCTTGCCAAGCAGCATAACAAGAAACTTATCATATTTTCCGGAGAAGCTAATTATACACTAAGTTTAGTTGATTATAAATCTAGTTGCCCTTTACTCCATCTAATCAATGAGCTGTAATCTGATTACATGAGACGTAATTTTATGCATATTATTTGGAGAAATTGAAGTCATAATTGAACAGCTAAATTCCATCTTGGCAAAGTGATTGTAAACCCATTTAAAGTCAATTTATCTACCTTCTCATTTGTGAAATAGTTTCTAAAAACTGTTTTAATTTTTAAAGCACATTAACTCGAGCTGAATTCATACCACACATTACAGTATTAGTCTGTAATTTACATACAAATAGGTCTCACCAAGAACATAAAAATAATTAATACTTGTTTGAAAACATTGTGTCTTATTAATTCATCCTGGCACTTTTGCAGGTTTCATGATGACTGAATTTCACAACTTCTGGTTTCACTCAGCATCACTGCTTATATAATAAGCACTTCTCTGTTGACACACAGGATCAGCGTGAGGAAATACAGTGTATGTTTACCTGGGTAGTAGGAGTTGGTGGGGATGGAAGTACTGAGAGTGTTTGCTTTAGGCAGTGAGAAGGAAGAGGGCGATGATCCAGCTAGAGAAGGAAAAAAAGGTGATCAATGACATGTGTAGCATCGCTTAGTGGTGGGGGTAGCATAGTAAATATACAGTAGTATCACAGGTTCCCAGAGTCTAAGTTGACAGTCATAAAAGACCAAAATTAAGAAAACCAGCAAATATTCTGGAACCAGTGATTTTTTGGCATTTTTGCTGTTAGTGACAAAAACTATTAATCAAACATCAAGACGGTTACTGATGAACTTTCGGTCAATCAACTGATCTTTTTAGCTCTACTTTAAAGCATCAAAAGTACAAAAGTATTCACCAGGCAGCAGAATTGTCCCCGTCAGGGTTGTGTTGTATATTAATGAATTGTTATTACTCAGTAATTTTAACTACTTTATATACTGTTGACTCTTTTAATTGATAAGGATACTATATATTTTACAAGACGATCATATGATTTGTATGTACAGTCTTAATGCCGGTATGCAAAGTAAGTAGTAACTGTAGCGCAAATAAATGCAGTGGAGCAAAAAAGTGCAGCATTTCCCTCTGAAATGTAGTGTGTTAGCGACCATTTGTATATCAAAACTAAATTCTTGAGTAAATGCACTAAATTACTTTCCATTACTGCTATTGATACCAGAATACTCATATGGGCAAAACAGTAGATGTCAATTCTCCCCTTGTTTGTCATCTTCTCTCTCTCGACAGAATAAAGACTCCTCATGCAACACCAACACAGCCAGCTGCCATGCTTATGGAGTTCAAGGTGATGAACACTGTCAGCCATGATGTTTTGAGTCATATAAAAGGTCATGAAGAGAGTGAGAGGGCTTAGGTACAGTATTGAAGGCATTACACTGATAGAGTAAAAAGTAATTTAAATAATTTGCGCAGGCAGATAGAGGGCCAGATTTGAACATCCACACTAACAGACAGTTAATCAAGGTCAGAGCATCTTTGGGGCTCATCCCCTCCAGGGGTGTGGAGACAGAAGCTGCTGTGGAGTTTTAATCTGATGGTTTTGACTGGGATTATACCGGGTCAAGCCCTGGGTGCAGACTTAGCTGAGCTGCCCATCAACAAAGTATTAAGTTTAACCTGGGATGGATAAAATTAAAAGGTTATCGTACCAGAGCACATCTAGTATGTGTTGTGCGTTTCCTCTATGAATTGGAGACAGAACAGAGCTGAATTCACGACAGACCTCTCAGCCTGGATTATTGATTAAAACACAAGGCTCCCTTCTGGGTATAAACAAGTGTTTACACAACTATTAACACAGCTATACAACTATAGTGCAGGTATCAGCAGCAGAATGCTAATAGTAAATCAAATTCAAAGTCTTTTCCGTTGAATGAAAGTAAATTCTGTTGAACTGTTTTGAAGAAGCTGGTTGCCTATTGACTACCACCAGCGCTGGTAACAACGGGTAGTTTTTCAATAGCTACAAAATTACTGTCAAATCATTTGCATGGACTGAATATAAGTCTCAGTTAGAACAAGGCAAAAACAGAGAAGAGAAAAAAAAAAGAGATATTAAGACAGTTCTTCATTAAAACTCAGTTTTTAACACTAATTTATGCAACTGGACGTGGTAAATGACAAAAAAGGCAACAAAAAAAAAACCTTTATCATGCTAATAAGAAAAAGTCATATGGTCTCACACTGAGTTTTTATACAAAGTGTTCGACAAATTTAGAAAGTTTTTGTAGGGGGGAGTCAAAACCAATATGATTCCAGCCCTAACTTAAAAGCAGTGACAGATATTTTCACACAGCAAATGAGGATTTAACATCAAGATTGAGGTTTGGGTTGTTTTGCTGAATATGTTCCTAAATCCACAGTTCACTTGGAAGAGGACCAAGACTCACATTTTTAGGTTGTCCCAGTGTGAATATTTCCTGTGCAGCCAAGTCTGATTTCTTTCTCACCTGACCAAACAAAATAAATTGCTTCCACCATGCTCCGTGCGTGTGACTGTAAAAAGGCAGGTAGGCTGATGCAGGACCATCTTACCTCGGCCGTTGAGAGTGAGGGCGCACTCGCTGCGGCCGTTGAGTGTGAGCGCGCACTCGCTGCGGCCGTTGAGTGTGAGCGCGCACTCGCTGCGGCCGTTGAGTGTGAGCGCGCACTCGCTCCGGCCGTTGAGCGTCAGCGCGCACTCGCTGCGGGTGTTCAGCGTGTGGCTGTGCGTGTCCATGAAGGACAGTGCCTCATCACAGTTGGTACCCTGCTCCGTGTAGCTCTTGTCCATGGAGTTGACCATCACTGTCATCTCCTGCCGGGTGCTGTTCAGTGTCTCCTTGCGCTTCTTGGCCAATTTCCTTTATAGGGGGAAGAAATAAAAACAAACCATCAGACAAAAACAACAATGACTGTTCTCAAATTGATCGATTGATTGAACTGATATGATGCTGGTAGCGATGACTCATAGATGTAATGAGATGGCTGAGCTAATGTGCCCCGGGCTGTGGTCACATTAGGTTTTATTAGGCTACAGATGCTTTTTCAAGCAGTGAATTATAAATCCTTGAGAACGTGGAAAGGTGTGACACCCTAACCCAAATACATCAGTGGCCCTGATGATTTAAAATTAGCTATAGTATTTGGGGGCGGAAGAATTAGAGTTGTGAACAGTGAACTGAAACAGTCAACCTGCTTTTATTGACCTACTTTGAGTTGATGCGCTGGAGCCTACAAGCAATCTGTTCCATTGTGTAGCATTGTGTACGGAGTAAACACACAGAGGGACACACCCACATGCACAAATACACATGTACGCAGCACACATGTTGCAGATTGATTCTTCCTTTGTAAAAGCAGCTGCCGAGCTCACATCACACCTGTCCTGGCTTAACTTTACTGACCGATCAGATTCAAGATTTTTCACCTACAAAGCTGTCCACAATCGGGCCAATGGATATATTCATGAAAAATTTCCAGACAAACCTTGAAAACATAACGGTTAAAATTAAGCATTTTCCAAACTTTGTAGGAACCCTGTAATTTTGTTTTGTTATTGTTTTTCTTTTGACATGTAATACTGTGATACATATGATATAAGTCTATGCTCTGCCGCACCTTTCCTTTTGAAATCTCCTCTATGTGCGACATTTCTATGAATTTGTTTTAATTATTTCCACCTGCTTATATCAACTTAAAAGAAGTTGGACTATGACAATCACTGAGGAAAGCATTAGCTGCAACGATGGTTTGTGTTTGAGAAAATTTGAGTTTTGAGTCCAAACCAATTTCCCTCTATTATGCAAACATCTGACCCTGCTGAAGTGCCCTAAGTGAGGCTCTGAATCCCTAAACGGGGGCTGTTCTGAAGCTGACCCTGGCCTCTGACCTCCCAGAGATAGGAGCCACTCGCATGAGAATAATTCCACCTGGCGATAAATAATGCATTATCACTCTGAGGAGTTAACCCTTCTATATTTCCACAGAAGTTGCACTACCGAAAAATGGCAAACAGCTTGAACGGGATCATACTGTACCTATTGCTGCATCTGATGCCACTGCTCTGTAGCTGGAAGGGAGTGAGCAGTGTAAGAATTAACTATGGCAGCCCTCACACTGATCCTCGCACTTTGTTACTCTCTGTGTGACCCCTCTGCCTATTTGAATTGCAGTATCTCTCACGGACAACTGCTGTCTAATGACGCACTCCTGCTGCTTTGTTTTCGCAAATCTCCTCTGTTTATTCAATTTTGTCGCTGTCTCGTGCCATATGGCAACAGGCTCCCGCTGCCTTCAAACAGTCATTTGCTCTGAAGGCCGCGACGTGAGGCTAATAGTGGATCCGTTCTTCAGAAAGCAAAGTGACAAAGTAGTGACATTTTCATCTGCCGGACCCACTTTTTGTCTTTAATCTGCAATTAGAGCCGGGAACAAAATGGCAATCTTGTCTCTTTTTTTCCCCGTTATAGCTTCATATTGTAATAGGGAGGCGCGAGGAGGGGAGCGGGAGCTGTATGTACCCCAGGCAATATTAAGACTGATTCGGCACTGTGTGCACTCATGGAGAAGACTATTAAGAACCACTATAAGCCAGGTTTTAATACTGTATCACTGTTCTTATTTCCGCTTTCCTGGCCTGTGTAACAGCTGAAGCATGAGCGAGATAAACGAGGCTGCGCGGACACCAGTGCCAAAATGAGGAAAGCACCAGCAATACTGGGGATGTTTGCTAGGCACTGTGGGTGTTAGATGAAGATTAATTGGCATGCTATTCTCTCCTCATTTGTAAGAAGGAAAAATTTAATGATAGATGACTATATCACAGGGTCTGGTGTGCTGACAGAGATAGTACAAGGAAGTGTACAGTAGAGTGTTAGTGCATGTTGATGAATGCGATCATTTATCTTAGCCCGATACTTAGCGTAAAGCTGCACGTGGAAAGATCCCAACCAAAAAAAATGTAGAAAAAATGTATAAACTGATTTCTTGCAGGCATGCCTGACAATAAAATCACAAAATCTACTGAATGTGCATATGAAAGGGGATGATGCACACAGATGGCAGAGGTGTTTGTAGAAGTAAAGACTGAGCAAACACTGGATGTAACTATATTAGGCAACTCTCATTAGAGAGATTGTCTGCAGTTCAGTACATGACAGGCCTGGCATATCTAGGATCTTAGTGAGCAGAGCTCCTAACTCCATGAGTTCAGCTACAACAAAAAGGAAGCTGCACGGATTGTATGTCTGCGTGCGTTTGCCAGAATGTCTGTTCTGTGGGAGGTGACGCTGCTGCAACTTCTAAAACAAGAGCTTCAAAACCTCAAGCTCAGCATGGTGGGTCTCATTTCAGCACAGGAGCAGCCTAAACCTTGTGACACTGGGACAAAGAAGGCTTCATTAGACGATCCACACACATCCGCAGTGCATGGGTATGTGTGTGCGTGTTAGATGACTGACACGCAGCTGGGAGGGGCAACAGAAGCGTCTTTGATTAACCCAGTGGGGGCATTTCAGTAGTTGTTTGCACTGTGTCTCATTTAAAACTTCTCTCCATCTTTAACAGATTCTTCCGTGAGGTTGTCTGTCCATCCATCATATATCCATCTATCCATTCTTCGATCTATTTATTTACTTTAGTAAGAGAAACAGCAGCACGACTGATAAAAAAGATTTCTGAACGCAGACTCTATTCAGTGAAGCACAATACTGTTTATCTGCCAGCTTGATTGCTTCATCGATTCTGTAAAACAGTGCTTTTTTAAACAAACAATAAAATGGAGAGTGTCCTTCATAACTCTTATTTTTCTTTGGCTATCCAAAGACAATAATTAATTGTACTAAAAAACAGGAGCAACATGAGGTGCTTTGTGCAGCCCGGGATGACCAAGGATTAGTTAGCACAGAAGGAGTTCAATTAGAAAAACAGAATATTACATTTACTGCATTTAATACATGTACACCTACTGTGGAGTATGAATTATATGAGGAGTTTTCAATTATTTGGGATTTTAAAGCAACAGTGATTGCATTCTCAGAAATGTTGGTATGTTGTCTCAAAAATCTGTAATATTATAAATAACATTTAGTGTTACCTTTATGATATGTTTGTTACGTTTTGGATCTGTTAAAGTACCATTTGTTGGCTGTTGTGCCTCTAAAATTCTTATTTTGACAGAAGAACTTACATGAATCTGTTTTTGGTCTCTGGTCACCTTGTTCCTACATTATGGTTAGGTTAATAAAAGCCTATTAATTTTATTTACTGATCACTAAATATACTTAATTATGGTTTAGATCAAGTAATAAAATGTACCGTATTTTGAAATTATACTTTTAAAACCATACTTATACAATATATTATTTTCTCATAAGTTCTTGTGATTTTTAATTTTCACAAAAGACCAAAAGTTTTTTGACACAGAAATATTAACTCGTGGTCCACTTACTCGTTTTTTTTTTTTGTTTGTTTTGTTTTTTAAATGGAGCTTTCAACCACATTTCATTGTCACAAGAATAAACGTTTATGCTTAATTTAATATGATTTTTCCACTATTGCAATGGCGCTGCCTGTATTATGCCAATACATGTTATATGTAGTTAAGTAAGTAGCTGATGAGAGCTACTGTGCAAAGTGCCAAACTGTGACAGATGTTTTGTAAATGACATCATTTTAAAAATGCATGCATTTAAACTTCATTATTCCATGCATGACATCCCTTCGCCCTGCTCAACCTGCTCTTCCTCTTTCCCCTTCCTCATCAACATTCAGAGCTTGTAGGTGCGAAAATCTGCAAGGCTTGTACCAATTAATGTGATTCTTGCTGCATGTTCGGCTTGTAAGGTTTAATGAAGGTGTTTGCCCTGAGCACATTGTGTTATACATGGTACATTTAGTAGGCCTCCCATTCTGACACTGAGTGCAGTGGAGGTGATTATGAAAAGTTAGATTCATAAGGAATGGGGCTGATGATTTATATGTATCTGTGTGTGTGTTTTCAGTAAAAAGGAAGCTATTTAGATATTAAAAGAGAATTACAAATACTAACAGTGGCTGATTCTATGTAGACATTTCTCTGTTTCTCTTCTTAATATAACACTGCAAGAGTTTGGTAAATTACAGCAGAGTTAACTCAATAAAATGTATGCACTCATCATACCATAAGGGATTTATGATATAAGTGACCACCTGCCAGATGGAAATGGAATATGTCACTCTGGGAAGTAAATTATTTTTTACGAGCTGATACAATAAAACACCAGGGAGAAACATAACGTAACCATATTTATACATTAGCTTCATCAATTGATATTTTGTGCAAACAAGTTGTGTTATCCATATCAGGGTAGAAAAAAATACTGTGAAACAGCATCCAGGCTGTTCTCGTGCTTTATTTTTTTTTGGTTGCTTGGGAAAAAGTTGTATAATTGACATATTATTCTGGCAACTTGACAAATGGAAGTCTAATAGTCACTCTCCTTTTAGCTCTGTTTTGGTTTCCTGAGAAAAATATCTGGCTTTAGTATTAAAAGTCCACTGTACACAACCTGCGCAGCATCAAATGACATTGGATAATTTAATAGCTACAGAGCCAGATATTTCCCCAACCAGGGAGTTGGTAGAGACCAAAAACTGAGGTGAAAGACAACAAATACTGGACTTACATTTATCAGGTGGTCAGAAACACAACTCCAAATGAATGCTAATGTTACTCTGGAAATTATGCTATGAGAGCAGTGAGAGTGAACCACAACAGTAAAGTTGTAGTGCTCAGTAGAGCTGAGGGGAACGGAGTCGGGTGATAATTCTGCATGTGTTCGTCACTACTTGTGACCCCTTTCAAAATAGACGTACTCATTTAATCCATTGTTAATTTAAAAATATGAATTAGTGCACCTTTAAACAAAGAAAAAGGAAACTTCAGCATCTAAACATTAGGTCACGTCTTGCTATTAGCTTAGTCAAAGGCCAACATTGGTTTGTGTCTAGATTCAGTTCACTTGCAGCCATTAGTACAGTACCTAAGGTGAAATCACAATTTTTATGTCTTGCAGTGAAATATTTCATTTTTTTTGTCATTTTCTACTTAAATTTGAAACTTTCTCTAGCTGTAGCTTGGAAATGTTTGTTTCTTATGTTTATAGGTTTTCCACTGAGGGATTAGTTTAATCTTACATGATGAGGAAAATATATTGGCTACGATTATAATTTTAAGGAAGAAATCTACACTTTCAGATCACATACCTGAGGTTTGAGGAGCTCTGGATAAGCATGACAAATCAGTCAGAAAATGAAAGATTAAGTGTGCTTATATTTAATGTGCCTGCTCCTTGATGGACGAAACAAACTCTCAAAGGAATAAAGACCCAATCACATCCCTTGCCCTGTACCAATTGATCTCTCTCTTGTCCCCGGCAGCAGCAGGCGCAGCGGCCGGTGCGGCCACCTGATTAAAGAACAGTCATATATTTCATCACACATGTAACTGCATCCCTAATAGCGCCCTGACTGATGTTGTTCTGCGTGCTAGTCCCCGCAGCCACCTCTGGCAATATACCTAAAGTGCATATTTTGGAGACTGCAGGATGTTCTCATGCCTTTAAAAGACTTTGATGAATGCATGAGAGCATTAATGGGGTTCATCAATCATAGAGGTGTTGTAATCTCATGGCTGGCAACAAGGCTGTCATCAGAACTGCAGATGAGCACTTCAGAGAACCCTCCAGAGGAGAGCATCTTAAGAATGCAGTCTGTAATTAATTTGACTATATAAACTTTGGGTATATGCAGCATATTAGTTATATTTGCTCATGAGCTGAGCATAGACACCCTGAGAGTAGTAACAGTGGGGGTAAGAGGACTGAACACTGATCCTACAGAGCATCTATATAATGAGATGCAACATTTTTAGCTTCCACCTTAACAACTCAAGGTGCAAATCAGGGTCTTTCCAATTAGCTGACATGCTCCTGTACTTCCCTCACTTGCATTGCTTCCTTGTGGCTACCATGTATGACACAAGAGACAGATATACAGAGAAGATGGGAGGATGGGGGGTTGTTTTATCGAATGGAACATCCTCGCTCACTCCAGCATTAATTTTGAACGTCAATTACTCTTGATACACAACTGTATCACCTGTTAATGGCCTCGCAGGGAATTCTTTTGGTTTTACTTGGTGATGCAGGCCTAGTGCTGAACATCCTGATGTATTTAGCTGCAGAGTTATTATTACTTATTATTAATTTACTACAACATTGCGAAATATCATTCACATTACTCCTGAAATAAAACAATTTGCTTGCAGTGTGCCACAGAGCCATACAACTACAATAAACAGCAACAGTAGAGGTCTAAGTGAAAAAAAAATCAAAATCAATCAAATCACAGAATTTGTTGTCAAGTGAGTTTTACCTTATGGAATAATGAATTACACCTTCTAGCTTTCAGAAATAAATTGTTTAAAAAGGCATCTTGCATGTAAAAATGTTACAGGGCTGTTTTCCATCATAGAAGGAGGACAGTATCACTTGACAGAGATCCTGGCGATTTAAATGAAGATTTAAGCGTGTTTTATTATCTATTTGTCACGGTCCCGGACCGGGCCGTCTCCTTTTCCGCTGTCTCTCTGTTTTTGTCCATTTCTCCTCAGTGTTCCCTCTGGTGCGTTTGGAGGGCGTGGCCTCGTTATCCTCCCACCTGCTGCTGTGCTCCCATCTCCTCACCTGCAGTCCATTTCCTCGTCAACCTGATTGTACTTCAACTCTGGCTTCCCTCCACTCAGCGCCAGATCATTGCTAAACTCTCATAGGTAGCAAGCTCCTGGCCATAGCTTAACTTCAAAATCTTCAACTTGTTGATCAATTTGTGCAACTTACCTAACCTGAGCTTTTCTCTCACTCTTGCAGACTTCTCACCCACCTCAGCCATCTCCACCCTGCCTCGTTCTCCACAGCCGACCTGGAAATCCCTCACCTCACTTCCCTGTCCTCTTGTTCAAATAAATCTGCCTTCTCCACCGCACTGTGTGTCCTCGTACCTTGGGTCCTTCACAAACAAACGATGCAACACTATTAGTATTTGCTGCTGTCATGGCACATTTCCCAAAGGGGATCATTAATCCTTCATCTTATCTAACTGTATATTATGTTGTTATCTTGTCAGCTTTAGAGAGGAGTCACAACATTTGCAGCCCACTCTTTCCCTTCTTTTTAAATCTTAACAGTAAGCCCCCAATTCCTTTTGACACACGAGGCTGTAGGAAAACGTGGACATGGTGCTGTTACGTATGCGTCACAAATACATGAATTTTTGAAGGGACTCTGTAAAGCCAGAATATTCAATTTGGCTAACCTAAAATCTGTCAATCAAAGCAAACACGCCTCCAAACAAACCCTTCTTTAAGATGTCATGTTCTTCAAATGGATGAGTAATTTCACCAAGACACACGTCTGAAAATTAGGTATTAAATCCCTGACTTCTTGTGGAAAATAATATATTGACTTGTAATTGTAGATACTACCATCTCCTCTTTATGCACATTAGAAATAATCCATGCGTGTAACACAAAACTGATATTTTGACAACAACCTGATTTCTTCCCGCTTAGCTCGGCCAATGTGTGCGCTCAGCTTTCATGACACCACTCCTCCAAGTCATTGGGGCTTCCCATTCAAGACAGCTGTGATCTAATATGAGTGACACGCAGAGTAGTATTATCTCCAGGTGTATTCTGAGATGTTCTTTGATGTGAGGCAGCCTCCATTCTGTCCCCTGATCACAGTCATCTCAAGACAGATTAGTCGGCATCCATCACAGTGACAGTACAGAGGGAACCTATGAGCTACAGCAGGAAAAGCAGAGCTGCAGAATAAGCTTTTTTACCATTCAGAGGTGTGATTTGGAATCATCTGATATATTAAGAGTGAATAAAGCAGCGCGGCAGCTATTGTTTTATGATGCTGGAGACATCTAAATAGAAACGAGGTTATTCTGTGATCACATCGGCTCGTTCAGTAGTGATGCAAACGTCTTGTCAGCTAAAGACACAACTCCACCATCACCATAGAATCAATGGGATGGACGTGCAATAACCCAAAAAACATGCTTGGAAAAAAAGGGAAGAAACAGCATGAGAGCTGAGATGGTTTGATGACAGAGTGAGAGGATGGAGTAGGGGTAGAGACAGACTAGAAATTATCACATGCACATGATGCCAAATTGGTAACGTTAACATGTTAGCTCATGCTTAAATTTTCCGTGTAATAGCTATAAATATGGTAAATCCTACATAGAGCTATTGACTACATTTTTGGCGTTTGCAGGGTGTATACATAAGTGTATCAAATGTGAAATATTTGGACTAGCTCATTGAGGTTCTGGGCACAACTAAAGCATAGATGCACTGTGATAGGCACTTCAAAAAATCTAACTTTGACAAGTCAACAGAGATGAAATCATTGGAGGCAAATGAAAAATTCACATTCAGTAAAAATGCAGTAGCTCCTGCATTGATTTTTTTTTTTTTTTTAGCCCTTTCACAAGATGAGTTTGGCAGTCGTACACTCATTAAGGCAGTTTAGTTCATCATTTGATAAACAAACTCCTTAAAAGTCTTGCAGAAATGATGTCTGCAATAACATCTCAGTGGCAGGTTTATCGTGGGGGTGTAGCTGCATCTGCGTGCTTTCATCAGAAGTCGTGCCAATGTGACATACAGTATGATGTGCTCATCATGTGGAGATGCATTGGAGTGGTGTCCTCCGTTCCCCCAGCAGAGATTACAGTTGGGCCTCTGTAATAGCTCTGGGCAGGAGGAGGATGACATGGCTCTTTGCATGCATGGGAAACAGCGTGTGGGTGAGAAGCATGGCACTAACATTACACAAAGTGGTTACTTACAGGTAGTAAGTGTAGGAGTGATAGGTTCTTCTGCCGATTGGGGTGGTGGTAGGATTTAAGCAGTGGAGGAGGGGAGGGGATGGAATGAAAAGGAAAGAAAAAGTAAAAATATATTAATGTTTGAAAAAAGAGTAGAAATGAACAAAATCAGATATGGTGGCATACGTGGAGGTAAACTAGTGATCATGAGGGCAAAGGTGATCGCTTGGAGTCATGTCATGCTTTGCAAGGGCGGGGGCCTCAGTACAGTACAGTAGAAACTCTCTAATTAAATTGATATTGAGCTGCTCTACAGCATGTGATGGCAAATCAGATGCAACCATTCTGTCACTAAAACCCCCCTTTTATGAACAGATTTTATACACCTATAAAAATCACCATATCTGACCTCCAAGGCTGAAACTTAATGAGTGGTTTGAATGTCTAAACACACCTCCAATTCCCTGTTGGTAACAGCAAATTACACAAAATTCAACCAATGAAGTCATCTCCATCTCTGGTTTGATTAAAGCTAATTGAAAACAATTCCATTACTGTGTGCTGATTTTCACACCCACCCCCTGATCACTGTGCTACACAGACAGGGCCTGCTGTAGAGAATGAAGAATCTTACATTACTGTCAAAAATAAACATGGAACATAGTGATTATATTAGTACACAACTATACCCTCCCACTCAGCTTCATCTACTCCATCAACTGTACTGACATTTACTCTTTAATTCAAGACAAGCTAGCTAACATTAAAAGGAGAAAGTACAGTCAAGTACAGCTAACGCATACTAAGTTTTACTGGGAAATGTATTTTTTTGTCCTCCCGCTTCACAATTGAAATATTAAAGGAAACCGACTTGTGACGAAATCTCTGCAGAAACGGACATTGTGTTATTTCAAGCCTTGCTGTGGACAAAAGGGGGTTGATATTTGCTGAGCTTTAGCTCCCCTGATTGCTGGGATATGTACAAAGGACCTCTCTCCAGTATGGGGTCCTGGGCTAATGTAAACTTAGCCTTCAGCTATGCGGCCATCCTCTTTCCTTTTGAGCCTTTCATCATATTTTCTTATCTCCTTCCCGCCTCTCTCCATACCACAAGCCTCAAATACATTTTTCCTATTCCCATTCCAATGTCATTGAAGCGCTGCACATTTGTTTGAGGGTGCCGTGGAAACGGATTAATTTTTCATGGCACACTGTATCTCATGGCTGTAAACAGCCTTAATGGGGCGTATCAACATAATCAAATTAATTATTTACTACGACGCTGACAATGGTACCGTTTTAGGGAGAAATATACAAAATGATAAAACAGAAACTACTTATTTGTGAGCACTCAGCTACTAAGTTCAACTACTAAGTGATATTTCAGCGAGTAAGAAAAAAAGCTTACCTTTTCTTCATGAGGAGTACCACTCCTAAGAAAATGATGACGAAGAGGAGGATGCCAGCGATGACCCCAGCGATCTTCACCGTGTGGTCCGTTTGTTTCTCCGGCTCCACTGCATCAGGTTTGTGAGTGGCTGCTCCTGAAAAACATCACAATCCATAAAGATCAAACAGAGAAAGTGTAATTAATCGGGCAGACTGTGAATCAAATCTAATGGCCATTTGCTAATTGTTCAGAGTGCACATCCATACTTTCAGTATTTCCTCTCATTGATTTGACTGTGTGGAGGACGGAGGTTGATTAATCAACACACTGATATTCTGAGGCATTCTGTGGACCATAAATATCAATACACATTAAGAGTAATGTTTATTTTGAAGGTAAGTGACTCCCTATTGTCCTGAAGACTCCACCTTTAGCTCCGCCCTTAGTGGACATGAGCGCTCTGTGGATCAAGCTGCACTGAGAGAGATAAGTGTGCACCATCTTTACCCTTGGTTAATCATGTTTGGGGCAAATGGTTGCTGGGCTGTAGAAAAATTGTAGGATGCAGGGCGGGAAAGATAATACCCAAGAAGATAAAAAAGCCTGAAATAACCAAAACATTAAATATCAGCTTGGGAGGAGATAGCCAACAACGAGAGACACAAAGACAGAGGGAGAGGGGGAAAAGAGCGGCTTGTTTTAACAGCATCTGCTCCCTGGGAAGTGATAAGAAGCACTCTGAGGAAAGCAACACTGCTGGAATGACAACTGTCCACCTGAATAACACCATTATTCCTTGTCACCAGGGGTACATTTAGAATGATAAATTGTTATGTCAGACAAATCTGTTAGAGCGGGCTTCCTTCTCTCCTCAGCGTTGCCATTTTCTCTCCCTATCAAAAAGGTAAATATCTATCCCGGGCTGGTTGTGACATATTGTTCTTTCAACAGCCAGGCCTTTATTTAGATATACATTTTTAAGGCAGAGCTGTGGAGGATTTCAAGACTGGTGACATTAACAATCAGGTCTGGACTGATGGAGCTGACTTTGTCCCAATATACTGTTACAGGCTAATCTTACAGAAATGCTGTCAGTAACAAATCCCCATTTGAGCTGTGAATGCTGTATGTTCGCCACCACAAGTCAATATTCTTCCATTTTAGCCTGAGAAAATTTGAGATTCACACACAACAAGAAGAAACTGAGCAGAATTTTAATATTTAAATACTGCACTCTTGAATATTCTCCAGATCTTCACGCTGAGCACTTCAGCATCCTTTTGTGTGTTTAGAGTTGTCACAACTGCAGCAACCAACACTTAATCTCCCAGAAATAATGAGAAATATTCATGAAAGGGGATTAACTCCTACCAAAAATCTCCAACACTGACACATCAAATGACAATCGCACCTCAAACAGGTCTTTCATGTCCGGTAATGCTGAGAAGATGAAGGTAGAAGACAATGTCTGCGAAACTTTGATTTAATCACACCGATTCTATGCAAATAGCAGGACAATAAACAAAACCACACTCATGCAATATTCCACTTGTTTGTTTTCCTGTTGAGGGAATCGTCAGTATGGCTGCCACATTAAACTCGTAGTGGGTAAAACCAAGTCGTGGTCAGAGAATGTGCAGAAAGCTACGGGTCTGACCTGTTAGTTGGTTGTCACCGGCCGCTGGGGCGATGCGGATGTAGGGAGTTGTGAGCTGAGTCACGAGTATGGCAGCTGAGTAGAGTCAGTGGATCCGGGATTGCATGCAGTCAAGAGAGACACAGAGAGAGAGAGAGAGAGAGAGGGAGAGAGAGAGAGAGGCCACACTGAAGCAGAGAACAGCCACACCAACAGTTCCCAACATCATGCAACATTGAGCCAGAGAAAGACACCCATTACAGTATTAGAAAGCATTTCACAATTTGTTTTGCCAAGTTAGCAACAGCAATCATGTCACACAAGTTTTGTGTCTTTATGAGCCTAACATTAAACTGTATTCCTTCAGGTGATAAATTACTCATATGATCCTTCTAGTTCTAGTACGTGCTATTTTACTTTAGCCTATTGAGCCATGTAGATGAAGATATCTGGAACTCCACAAGAAATCCATAGTGGGGCTGCATGCAAACTTGACAATATACAAGACTGTTGAGGCATGTGACAGGGCCTCCCACGGCCCAGAACAGAGTGTGACTAGGGCTCCCTCCGGCCTTATCAATTCTGCTCCCGGATCAATGGCGCTTAGACTTCATCACCTTTAATGTGTGGAGCAGGATGTACAGGCAGCATAGCTAAGTATCTACAGACCTCAATGGGCACACAGGCTGCCTCCCAGTCATGGAAAAACACATGTTCTTGGTCAATGTATTGATCAAGAATGTGTGAAGACCAACCATATCAGACAGTTTTTACTTACAAAGGGTAACACATTAAAGATAACAAACTTAATGAAGTTGAGAGTGTCAAGATGTGATTGTCAGTTTATACTGATTTCAGGGACTTTAATTTTAAAACATGTTAATTTTGTTAGCTCCCAGAAATCACATGCAAGTGATGTTAGGAACTACATATAGGAAACATCCTCATTCACACAATCTGATCTATTCCTACCTTTGGTGGCCACTCGAACACAGTCGATTTTGGTCTCCTATACAAACAGGTAAATTAAAAGAGGACAGGGGAAGCGGAAGGAAGAAAAGGAAGAGAATCAGAGATTATTATGACACACATTCACCGACATAAAGACACACACTTACGGAAGCAACAACACCTATCTAAGAACCCACGATTACAACAAAACAGCTCGGCCAGTTCCACGCTGTCCCCTATCGTCTGTTGAGCTCAATGACTGTGACTCAAAACGCAGTTAGGCGAGAGGGCCTACAGCACAGATTAGTGGTGCTGAGCTGCTGATTTGTCAGCCAACAGCGATCTGTCGGCAGCCTGTGGCTCAAGGTGGTCAGCCACTGTGGAGAAACCAGAGCCCTGTGACAAGCGACACCAACCCAGCATGCAGGGCTCCAAAATGACACATCAGGGAGTCTTTCTGAATATGTAATGGAGTTTCAGCTCTGACAATAGCCTTCAACAACATTAAAAAAAAAACACTGCTCTCGCTGTTGGCAGAAAAGTTTGTTGTCAACTGGTGAACAGGAAAAAGGACACAGAACCGGAACAGGGAAGCAATGAGTAATACAGCACAAAAGACACGAGTGCCGTGTCCCTGCGTTTGATCTAGCAAAGCTGTCCAATGAGCAGTGAGCACACATGGGAGAGACAGCATTTAGAGGCCACAAGAGGCATAATGAAGAGAAGAGAGAAGGAGAAAAAACATTAAAGTGCATGTGTATTCACATTACTGCAGCTTTTAAGCTGTCAGAAGGTCCTTTGTTAAAGGCAGCATTACAGGAAATTATTAGATTTTTATTTGAATAGAAGGCTAAAAAAATTTGAGGTATGGATGGCACTCACCTTCCCTAAGTGCTAATTTTGTTTAAGAGGCACAAACAAATCACTCCAACATCATTAGACATTAATTAGAGCGTGCAGTACTATCCATTGACAGTGATGGCTTAATGAAAGAGCATTTGGATACTGTAAATCAAAACATTGAATAGAAAAGTAATGTCAGAAATGTCTCCATCACTGAGACGGAGCTTTATTCTGTGTCAACAAGGGACTCTTTCATTTTGTTTGTTCAAGGAAGAGCACTATCAACCAATTAATAACACTCACTGATTCACCCTGGAAAGTTTCAGGCCACCGATGCTTACTCTCAAGAGCAAACTCACTAAATGGATTCAGCCCTGCTGCACGTGTTGTTTCTATTGCCTCCTTAAAGACGTGCTGGTGTTTCTCAAGGAGGCTGTTTATGGTGATTCTCATTCAGGACCACAATCAGTGGGGCTCTTGAAGTCGCCATTGAGCTGTCTGCTGCAACTCCGTGGAGGGAAGGCCCCGCCAAGTGCTACTTGATGACAGAGGCTGCGACCTGTACGATCGGTAACCCCGTTGTTGTTGCCTGCCTCCCACACTTAACTGCTTCTGGGAAGACTGCCTCTCTTAAATGCTGTTGATCAAAGGCTTGTCTCGCATTTGGCATAAAGTTCCATTGCAAAAGGCAGGAGAACAGAGCAACAGTAATGGAGGGAGAGAGCATGTCACCGCAAAGAGCTATGCATTCCACGCTTGACCCTGCTGTAGCCTATTAAGAGTGCAGACAGTGCTGCTGGTGCACCCCAACAGAGTACTGACACATCTAGCAGGGGCCAAATACAATTGTGCTGCTGCGTCTGCATGTGTCTGCTTGTGTGAGCAGCTACTGTGTAGAGTCAGGGATTTCTGCACTCAGCCACTTCAGTCCCTTTAGTCACAGAGTCAATCAATCTGTCAGTCAACCTTTTATTCTCATTAAACCAACCACAATATTTAGCATTGTTTCATGTACACTTTAAAGTGGATATGCATATGATTTAAAAAGAGCAGCGCGGTTTAACTAGAAAGTAAAAGTCTACTTTCACAACCCACATTCAATTTTAAGTTGTATGAGTTTTTTCTGATTTCAGTGGTTGGAGTTCATTAAATCAAGTCACGTTCTCTTGACTGTCTAGTTGTTGAGTTGAGTGTACTGTACAGTGTACTTTATGTACTTATTAGAACTGTAAGACATTCTGCCAAACCATAAAATGTCAACCTGGCATGCAACACACATCATGTAATCTAGAGGAAGTTAGACTCACAAGTGTTTTTGTGAGTAAGTATTATCAACAAAATGCATCGACAGTAACAAAAATGCATATTAACTCATGCATTATATCACTGCATTATTGTTATTGATGAATAAACATGTCCTCAGCTTTTAAATGTTGTCGTTGACTAAGATAGTGTTAGTTTAAACTACTTTATACTGTTGGGTAGTTTAATATGTAACAATATAACATATTTTATGAACTGAAAAGTAACTATTAACTGCCAAATAAACACAGTGGAGTAAAAAGAACAGAATATTTTCTCTGAAATGTAGTGGAGTAGAGGTGTAAAGTAACATAAAATGGAAATACTACAGTAAAGTACCTCAAAATTTTACGTAAGTGCAGTATTTGAGTAAAGGTACTTAGTTACTTTCCAACACTGCTTATAAAGAGAACACAGACTGGCCAGATTTTTCAAAAATGTCTCATTTGGAAACACAACACAGCTTTAGTGACTGAAATTGCATGAATAAAATAAAAACTTGTGAAACACCCACCCCGTTGGCTGTGCTGACAGCTTGGTAGTAGATGCTGTAGCTTTTCTGAGGCAGCAGAGGGGCGTTCCAGTAGCCGTTGTAGGTCTTGTTGTCCCCCACAGTGAAGGGCTGGGGCGAGTGGATGCCGGCAGCGGGGAACTGAGCAGTGAAGTAGTACTGGGAGTTTAGGAGCGTGGCGTTCTGGAAGTGAATGGGAACTGGGTAGCAGCGCAGGATTTCTGCTGTGCCTCGTGCTCTGCGTGGACGTTCCTCCTCCACCACCACCTGGTACGCACTGCAAAGACAAGACACAAACAGAATTAACAGACCAGGCCAACGAGGCGCTGTTGGCAATGCAGGCAATTTTCTATTTTGCCGGTTAGCATTACAAAGTGTAACAATGGCCTCTTTATGAATGGCACAGAAATGCATGTTCTAAGCTCCAAATCTCAGGAGTACATCACCAAGTCTCTAGAAATTATTCTTTATTTAGACGTAAGATAGAACAGATTTCTCATGCAGCCATTTCAGATTTGCTCATTATTATAAGTGTTAAATCTAAGTACTATGGTATAATGCATGATCATGTATATGTGCTCATCTCAGGATACATTATAAATACATAACTAAGAATGTGTGTGAAAGTTTAGTTCCCTGGCAGTGTTTCCTTTCCAACACATCTTTGTGCATAAAGTCAATAGAAACTGAGATGAACTTTTACTGTCTAGAAAAGACCTGAAAAAAGCACAACATTTTGAAACCTTGCTGTGATTTTCTTTTGGTGCATACAAGTTAGAAAACAAGCTGCAAGCTTAAAGCTAGAATTGATCAGTTTAAACAGTGCTACACATGGGGTCAAGAAGTTATAGGAAGAGTAAGAGTGTGAAACTTTTACCAATAAGACTTTGCTGATAGAAGTACTCAGTGAAAAGAAAGAAACTGTTATTTTGTAAGTAAAAGTAAAAAATGCATTAAAGAGTAGAGTTGTAGAACATAGTAATACACTAATGTGCATTTTAACAACTGTGGTCATAAACAACTTACTTTTCTTAAATTATCAAATAAGAAGTCCATAATAAATTCACTTGTTTATCTAAGTGACAGGATAGACTCAAAAATACAATGCAAGATAAATGAGCAGTGACACAGGACAGGGCCTGACGTTATTTGCATTTTCATTATTCAACAACTGAAAAGGTTAACGGCTCTTTCCATTTCCTCTCCATCCGAGCCTTGTGTTTAGCTAGATCAAAACTGCAGCCCTCTGTGCCTCTGACAGAGATGACATTGTCTCTGAGCCGGCCACTTAGCTTGAGGGGGAGACTGACTGTCTTATAGACGCTCATGTTAGTATGCATCTCGCATCCACCTGTTAAATCTATTGAGTCGCTGAGACAAAGAGTCTGTTTACAGCGGCCACGAAGAATAACCAGCCATGATTGGAGACTAGCAATCATTTCCAAAAGAGTCATGCAAACAACAAGTTATTATCACAGAAGATGGAGCAAAGCTGCACTGCTCAATAAATGAATGTATGAATGAATGAATGAATGAATATTATGACATGCTCTGGTTCTCTAGTTTTGGAAAGCCGACTTCTGATTTTAACACTTTTCTTCCCACAATGGGATGATATGTTAAATAGTAGTACTGCGCCCACATTGTGATAAGATCTCAATATGTAAATTAGTTATGCATTTCATTTTTAAATCCCCTTTTGCGAGGGAAGACGTAGTTACAGCTACTACACGTAGCTTTTTCTGCGTTCGTTTAAACCAGCAGAAAGAGGAGTTAGCTAGCAAACTTAAGAATGCGGTCACGCTGTACGCATGGCATGTACACCTGGCTGAAAACCGATCACAATGCAGACCACATCTGGAGGCGGTCTGGCTTGCATTGTGATCCAAAAGCATTCCCGATCACAATGCATTCTGCATGCAGTTACACGTTGCGTTAACATGCATTTTTTCATTATCCGGATACAGATCGCATGTCAATGCCAGGAGTAAATGGGGCACAAATGTAAACAGCACTTTTGTTTGCTTACAGGAAAATTCCACAGGCCACCTTTTAAGTGTCATCTTGTGGCCCATCCCTCACTTTTACAAGGTATCAATAATGTTTACAGTACACCAATTTCCCTTGAACAAAGAAACAGCACCCAGTGCTGATCACAGATCAAACTGATTAAAATTTTATATGAATACATAAAGAGATAATAAAAAATAATGCACATTGCTCTTCTTATGAGTTAGCTTTCTTAAAATAGTTTGCCAATTTTTAAGTCTATTTTTCAAACAACCACTGAGAATCATTGTGAAGCATTCGTATCTATCTAATCATTCATTTGATTGTACCATGCCACAATGGGTAAAAGACCTGGCAGGATGTAGAGCTTGGATGACCCTGAACATTTTCCCTTAGCCCACATTATCAGAACAACATGTAGAAAAAATATCTTTTGTCAAAACAATCTGCACTGTAGTGGCTGTACTCGTAAACTGTATAGTCACAGTACAAACAGCCCTGAAGATGATCAATTGTTCCCCGTGGTTGGTACTGGGTGTCCCCCTTGTGTGTACAGCACGTGCTCTTTAACCCCACAGTTTATCATAAGGTGCTTGCAGTGTCATTAGAAAATCCCCCTTTGCTCTTGGTGGGTGTGTCCCAATTCCTTAGAGCTCTCATATTTAGTGCTGGGTTGGGAGGTGATGAAACATCTAATCCTGCTGAGAGTCTGCAGGAGGAATCAGCCTTTAATTACTGTCTCCTATTGAGAGCAGAGGTCAAAGGGCAGGTGGAGACGGTACATGGGAGCCCCTTAAGTAGCTGCAGAGCGGCAGAGAAATAAATGATGAGGGGCCTCAGCCAAAACACTGTAGATGTGATGTGGGACGATAGAGTATTTCAAATGATATCTGCTGTCAATCATATTACAGTACCCATCACCGGATTAACAATAACTATTATTTTAGGATATATCCTAAGACAGACTTCCTACGTTTATATTTTTATTTTAGAAATCAGCTATGCCTAGTACAAATTATGGCCACAATAACAACGTCTTTGTTTTTGCTTTGCTGTAGAAATGTACACTTACTCAGAGCTTGCCCATATTGGTACTTTATATTCCAAATCAATCTGCAGATAGTGAAATAAAAACAAAAGCTGGCTCCCCCCGGGTGGCTCCTTATGATATGATGATGTGGCTGTGCCATGACTTAATGATAGACACAGTGTGAACAGGACTTCCTTTCCTCAGGCAAAATACCAAGTGCCAAAGGCTATGAGGCTCCAAGGGGAAGAACTCTTGTAATGTGGAAATAAACCACTGCTTCTCTGCCACAGAATATTCACTGCAGCAGGGCACTAAAAACTAGCTCACAATAAATTTGCAATTTAATAAAAATGTTTTGTTCATCTTTGTAAGTGATAGCGACAATAATACCCACTTTACTGGTTTCACTTAAAGCATTTTTCAGCTGTAACTTGCTGTATGCCTATGAAATATTTAAAGAAGTACCCTCGCTTGCATGGTGTTTGAAAAAATATACGATTTTCACCTCAGCTGCTTAGAAAATGTAAAACTGACTCAACGTTTGAATGTTGGCGATTTAAAAATGGAATGATTCCTTCTTCTCTGTAATTACTGCTGTCATGTTAATGAGCCTTTGAGCAGCTGACACCTTGTCACCTCATGCCGAGTTCACAATTTACATTATGAGTCATTTTGACAGACCAGAGTCATTTAGTCATATTCTTGATTTAGTATGACAATGAATGAGCAACAAAAAACAACAAACAACAGCTTGATACCAAGAACAAAAAATCCTTTAAGGCTGATGTTTCATTTGATCTGATGCCAACGAGACCATTGTAAGTTACTTGCACTCATATTGAAGATGATTACCCAGTGGTGAAGAAGTATCATTTTTACTGAAGTAAAAGTAGCAATACCACATACCAAGTAAAAGTCCTGCATTCAATATGTTAGTTAAGTAAAAGTACAAAAGTATTGGCAACAAAATGTACTTAAAGAACCAAAAGTACAAGGCCAGTGTTACTGTATTATATTACTGGATCATTATTATTCTTGCATAATTATGTAAACGGTACTTAAAGGTTGTAGTTAGCTGAGGTGGAACTCAGCTTCTTAATACTGTTACAGTTTTATCTATAACAATCCATCATTTTATAAACTGATCATATTATTTGGATATAAAATCTTAATCTCAAATGTAACTAGTAACTGTAGTCAAGTAAAAAGTTTCCTACTGAAATGTAGTGAAGCAGAAGTACCTTAAAGGGGACATATTATGCTCATTTTCAGGTACATACTTCTATTTGGGGGTTCTACTGGAATAGGTTTACATGCCTTAATGTTGAAAAAACACATTATTTATCTCATATTGACGATTGCTACAGCACCTCTTTTCAACCTCTGTCTGAAACGCTCCGTTTTAGCTCCTGTCTCTTTAAGATCCCCCTCCCTAAAAGCCCAGTCTGCTCTGATTGGTCAGCCCCCACGTGGGAGAGGAGGCACTGAGCCAGCACCGCCCACCAACTTCGCAAATGCGCCACCCGGTTCCCTCGCTGTTTTGGGATCACTGTAATGGAGTTTAGCTGCACTTCTACCTTGAATATCTCTACAATAACCCCTTCTACTCCAAAAAACCGCACAACATCGGCAACCAAGACTACAGGTTTCCCTGATTCTTGGCTCAGGTAAATACTGCTATTTAACATCATATCTCTGTCATATAATGTTGGCTTAGTATTTATGCATAAATCGTAAACACACACTCTGTTTTACGTTTGTCTCGACAGGTACATTTGTGAGAAGTGACCTACAAAGCCCAGAGAAGTGGAACCATTTGTTGTGAAGAGAGACAGCGGTAACATGTAGCACTCTATGTAAACACTTAACAGTAGGCCTACTTATCAAGGTGTGGAGGTGGAAAGTAGCCTACAATATGAAACAATAGAAGATGTGAAATATTAAAGTAATTATTTATGGTAAAAAGACACCTGATAAATGTAAGAAAGTAATCAAATAGTATAGTGATTACTGTAGCAACTGTCCATGTGTTATCCTAACTACACTTCAGTTACATCAGACCAGTTGCACTTACCATAATGAGGCAGCAACCTGCCTGGAACAGACTTTATCCTGTAAGTTACCATGTCAACATAACTAAAGGAATTACTGATCTTATAAAGTAACTTGTGTAGTAGAAAAACTCCTCAGTAATCAAAGTATCTGAGGAAAAGTTTTGACTTGTCAGTTGTCAGACAAGAGAGTGTGGTGGGTCCAGGAACACCTCATCAAACACGAGCTTCATCACGTCATTCAGATGTGCAGTATTTGAGTAAATGTACTTTTACTGTTCTTTCTACCACTGTGATTCTCTGTATGTTTCAATAAATATGCCCAGTAAAACCTGTTCTATTAGCAATGCTCTCGAGCCAATCCTTGATCTTGCTAGGCAAATGATGAACAGGTTCAGCTGAATGTTAGTTACTAATCCTGGTAAAAGCGAACTAAACCTTCACATACACACAGATGAGGAAACACCACAGGAGAGGAAACCCACAGCTCACACCACATGCCTCTGTGAAAGGTGCATAATTGTACTTAATTCCAAAACTGCTGAAATCCTCAGAAGATGGAAAGACAAGGAGAGAAAGCAGAATGAGAAGCCTTACGAGAAGATGGTATAAGCTGTTAAAAGTGGTCTGCCAGAGGGGCCGGCAGGGCAGACCTGTATTCCTGCAGTAGCGCTGCAACCTGAGCTGACACCAATTAGGCCTCCTCCAGCCTTGCTGCTCGATAGATTTCTGCTCTGCCGCCATGTGACGCCAACCAATTATGGCGGATTGACTCGGAATCGACTGGATTGTGACCTGAAACTCAGATTTATTTTTCATGTGGGTTGATAGGGGAGAACTCCGGGCTGTTTGAGCAGATGAGGGAAGGGGTATGGGGAGCATTTCAATCACTGTCTCTCTCTCTCTCTCTCTCTCTCTCTCTCTAATGCTAATCGGTTTGGCTCTATATGCCTATATGTCTGATTTAAGAGCGGTTGTAAGTAACACACTTCTCCTGACCCAGCATTCTTCCTCCATGCGTCCTGTCTTCTTACTCTTTATATTTCCCTGGTGTCCATAAAGCTATAAAGCAAACAAATTAGAAGGTGCCATAGATTACATTTGCCATTAAATCGTAAAAAGCATTGAGTTGTGTAGCATTTAGGCACAGCTATTAGCGTTTGCTATACCGTGATCAAAGAAAGTTAGTGCTTATTTTAGGACTGTAGAAAATCATTTAACTGATTTCAGGCCATGGTTGAGCACAGATAATCTCATGCTACAGGGTAGAAACCACACTGGAACTCAGTTTCCTCAATATGTCACTTACAACACCGGAAACTGTTGTATTTTATAGCTTTTTCTGTTTATGTATACGTGTGTGAGCTTGCTCAAGGCAAAGGTTATGGCAGGAAAAGAGAGAAGGGCTGATTTAGTGGTGTGAATGATAAGGAAAGCATCTCAAATCGTTTATTTCTGCAGAAGCATGTAAACATTTATTTTGATGCTACGGAGTGAAGAGGCGTATTCTGGCCCTGACGAGGGGCCATTGCAAACATTAGTTAAACACGACATGACTGATAGACAGTTCACTAATCCTCTTAAAGGAACAGTGTCCCCTCTGGTAAAAATTGTTCCCGGCTATGCGTGTCGTCCCCAGAGATTAGAAGCCAAATCCTAGTTGGAAATGTTATACCGATTAGCAATTACACAAATATGAAAAAATTGACTGCCTCCCTCAGCAGTGACAACGTCTGCCCAGATCTATCTAAAATATGATTTGACTTCAGCATGACTGCAGGACGCTGAAGTGAAACGGACATTTGTTGTATGTTACGTCTTGATTTTTTTACGAACCAGCGCTATCGTGTGATCTTCCAGTGTGCTCCCCTTCCTGTATTACAGCAAAACATCTGCTGTTTGAAACTCAAATGTCTGGAGCTCTATTACCTCCCAAACCTAATCAGCGTGCAAGATTGCGTTATCAAATCAAGCTTCATGCTGCCCTGGCTCTGTAGTGCTGCAGATCAGTATTCTCCCTTGTCAAATCCCTATTTCATAGGGGCTTTAAAAGTGATTTCATAAAGTGTTCAATTTCAAAATGAGCTACCCACCACTCTAGAAAAGTGATGGCTACTCTTGCAACATGAGCAGTAGCACAAAATTAAATCTAACTATGGTGTGAAATTTAAGTACTTGGTTGACAAAATGCTAACTCTTCAATAGACTGACTGGATCAGCTATGTTTCCAAGTTTTCGACTTCAGGGACTCTTTCCCGGACTCCAGGTCATGGAACATTTTGGAAAACATCTCTTTATATGTGCCTCAACTAAGAATGTCACTTAGTTGTGCATCTCAACCCTCTAACCCAAGAGAGATTAGATATGTTTTTATTTTTTGAGCTTGGGAAATCCAAATGACTAAATTTATCATTATTGGCCAGACAGCAGATCCCAACAGACTGCCTCACTCACCTCCTCTGAATGGGAGCTGCTTTATAGTCACCTTAGATTTTCAAAGGCATCGTGTGTCACTTGAGGTGGAGGTGGAAAACACCTTCAAAAGCCTGCCAGTATCTCGTCTTAGGACTGCATCATAATTTCTCCTGTTTGCTGCCCTCCACCACCTCCTTTCTTTTGCAATTCACATTTTTCGGGCGCACACATGAAGGCAGTATAGTGGCCTTTATGTCCTGAGAGATTTAATAGAAGTGAGGAGGTGGGGCAAGAAATGTGTACCTGAAACTCCCCAAAGTTTAAATGTGGAGAGGCTTGGCTGTGATCAAAGGATGCCTCAATTAGTTTTGAGGTGTAGTTGTGCCATGTACTGAACTCCACTGATGAATAGTGATGAATTTTTTAAATGGATTATCTCGAGAGACTCATTAAACATATATGATACTTAAAACTAAATGTCTGTATCAAAACACATTATATGCTCCTTATAAACAAGCACTAACACTGAGTGTATCTCCATCTAAAACTGATTAGATGGCAATCACCATATTTAGGCTGTAAAGCATTAGTGCACAGTTATGTCTCAGCTCGGTCAAACGGAATGAAGTTGGTCTCAAACTAGTAAGTAAGTAAGTTTATATCTCCAAAGACAAATCTCTTTCATCTGGTCACGAGGTGAGCATTCCTTCCAACGGTAAACAAAAGAGGAGCCCAGCATGCTAATTAATGGAAGCTCCGATTCCCGACACTCTTAATTATAATTAGGGGTTTGTAATTAGCCCACTGAAAGAATGGCAACCCGAGTAAGGCCTTCTGAATTGTACCTGAGAGAAGATTAAAAAAACAATCACTCTGTCTTTCTTGCTCAAGCCTGTCCATTTGGTGCTGGGGCATTAATCTGGGCAGCTGCACATACGGTAAACATGAGCTGACAAGCCTGACTAAAGATCTCCGGGCTGTAATCTTTGAAAAAAACTCAGATGAGTTGATAGTGTAAAATTGAGTTTTACAGTGAGAACAAGTATTTATCACTCCTCATATGAAGAAGTTAACCCACTCTCTCAGGGTCCTGGAGGCTGAAAGCACATACTGTTGTAGGCCAAGGACATAAACTGTAGAGATGTACAGTGGATCATATTGTGATATACATTAAGTTGACAGGTTTTATTTACCTTCAGTCATGGAGCTACTCTATAACGGTGTAGCACAGACAAAAATTCACACTTAGATATCATCAGACTCCCAAAAAACCCAACAGGAGTCGCTCTTATGGACATGATCCCTCACTGGCTTCCCACTGTTCGTTGTGTTTTATGGGGCACCCCAGCCAAGCCAGAGGCACCTTAGCTGGGGATTGCTCCCACCAAACCAACCAAAGACAGAAATTTAAAGGAATAGTTGGACATTTTGGGAAATATGCCTATTTGCATTTTTGCAGAGAGATGAGTAGATCGATACCACACTCATATCTGTAAAATATGAAGCTACATCCGTCTACCAGCACCACTGAAGCTCACTAATGAACACGCAAATATGTGTATTTCCCAAAATGGTCTTATTCTGATCCTTATCCTATTTCAAACTATTCCTTTCATGTGTAGAGACGTAGTGTGTACTCACACTGCTGCACACCGTTTACCAATTTTGGAAGAAATCATTAGGCAAAAGTAGATGAGTTTAAAATATAGAATAGTTTAAATTGTCAAGCAAATAAAGTAGGTTATTCCTAATATTATAACTTGCGTCATGTTGAGTAATTTATGCTGTCATCACATATTACACAATGTTATTTTGAAATAAAAAACGTACACACACACACACACACACACACACACACCACGCAAACAAATACTTGAGGTGCAATAAAAAAAGGACTTTGGTACACAAGGAAGAGACCTGAAGAGAAGAATTGTTTCAGTGAAGGCTGCTCACTTAAAAACTGTTAATGCTGCATTAACTGAATAGTGGTATAGTTCAACAGCTAATACTGACAAAAAGATAGATGATCAAGCAAGCAGTATTCCTGCCAGAAGCCCGCAGCGGCCTTGGGTAAACCAAAATGATGACTTTTGCCCAACAACTTGGCATTTAAACAGAACAGCTGTACTGCTTCCCTCATAAATGACTAATAAATGCAGCATCAAGCAGGCAGAATTCCTTCGTTCCCCAGAAGCCCGTGGTGGCTCGTGGTGGGCAACCCGGTACATAAAAGACATGTAAAGGAAAGAGATCCTGAAGCTAGCCTTGGCTGCACCAGGTTTTATTCTCATCTTCAAAGGCTATGCTTCTTTTATCACAGGATCAAAATCCACAAATAAATAAAGCTCAGAAAATGAGATACGTACAGTACGGTACTGAATTCCCTGGCAACTTTCCTTCACGGTGGGGCATTGATAAACACAAGCTCTTTGATAATTTTTTCTTACTGATGGTGGTTCCTAGTATTTTAATGTGATGTTTTGTTGTTTTTACTCTGTGCTGTGTGTGTGTGTGTGTGAGTGTGAGTGAGAGAGAGAGAGAGAGAGAGTCCTTATTGTGAAAGCCTACCTCACAGGTGCACCTCTGCTTTGGGCAGGTTTAAGCAGTACAGTGACTGTGCTGTCTGTTTGGTTCAGAGAGGTCTCCTGGTCATACGCCGGCATGGAAGGAGCTGAGGAGAAAACCAAACAGTAAGGGGTTTTACTACACTGTAAAGCAAAGTTCAAAACAGTTCAGTTTTGGTCGACATCAAGTCATATTGTATAACAAGTAATTCAGCTCGGCAGTAAAGAGAAAAAAGCAAAGCCAGTTTTCTCTCTTTTACACTGAGCACTTACTGCCTTTTTGCCTTCATAGCAAAATAATTTAATCATTGAGTATAGAAATAACAGGAGTGGAACATTTGCTGCTGTCACAAAATAATTCACAGAATCTGGCAGAAAAAGTCTTCAAAGTAGAGCACATATATCAGAATAAAAAACTGTAGAAAGTAAGAAAAATGGTCAACTAGCCTCATAGCCATCATCCTAAATCAGTCCCAGTTTTCATTAAGTATGACAAGCCACAGCTTATGGAAACTAAAAGCAATTTGTCTTTGGCCAATCAGGCAATTCTGCTAAATCTAATGTAATAGCCAGACCAAATGGCATTGAAATTAATTTACCAAAACACCTAGCTGGTTCAGTGACAAAGGATATAAAACATTTGAGCTCACATGTATATATGTTGGATTATATTAGTGAATTTCTATTGGCTAATTTCATGTGTTAGGACAGCAGATGATAGGATTTACCCTTTGAGTCCAAAGAATGATAGTAGTAAAGTAAAACCAGTGCTATCTAACTTTGGTTGAGTTACATTTTCCATTCACACATTTGGACATTAAGAACTCCACACACTAGCTGGCCATGCTGTTGACCCCGCTGACCTGATATCTTGGTGGTGAACTGGGTGATAATAGGGGGGCCGTAGCCCTTGGCTGTGCTAGCGCGCAGGGTGAAGGAGTACGTAGAGCCTGGGTAGAGGCCCGTGAACATGTGGGTGGTCTCGTTGCCCAGCTTCACTACCTTCCCACTCTGGTTGGAGAGGTCCAGCTCAGGGTCAAAGGAGCTCACCGCCTTGTAGGAGATCTAGAAAGGAAGGAAATTAATATTCTGATACTGGCCTCTGGTACTCTGTGCTCAGCTCTCTTCGGCTGAGGAGGATTTGTATTCATTCAATTAAAACGTTTTATGTTGGAGGCTTCCAAGTGGCTCTGCAAGCTATAGCATTTACTGTACTCACTGTGTTGAGGTTTTCTAACCCACTCATGGTGGTGAGAGTTATCCCATTTTTTCCTATCTCTTTCCCCTCACTACTCAGTATATAATACCAAAAGCCACAAAGCAATTTTTAAAAAATCTCATGTACGTCTTTGTGTATATGCTTCTGAATAACCAGCGTAATTAAGTATACTTGTACAACTGAAAGCAATCCACTGCAATAGCTCTGGAACAATTAGGGCTGAACAATATAGCTCACAATATTATAAAGAATATTTTATCCTTAATATAAATTATGATATGGCAAATATATGCAAGATTACATGTAAAATTCTCAAATTAATGTTTAATGTGGGAAATGCATAAGTAGCATTACATCAGACAAAACTCTTCACTTGTGTAAAACAAAACCACAGTTCTTGTTGCAGGTTTGAAGCCATGGTAGCGGCTCGGCTTTAGAGACGTCTGTCGGTTCATTGGTCCACCACTTTGGTCCAGACTGAAACATATCAACAACTATTGCCATGAAATTTTGTACATTTATGGAGGAAACGTCCTACTGACTTTGGTGATGACCCGACCTTTCCTCTAGTGCCACCATTAGGTTGACACATGGTTTGTGAAATTTCTAGACAACTTTTGGATGGATTGCAATCAAATATGATACTGACATTTATGTTCCCCACAGGATGAACTGTAATAACTTTGGTGGTCCCTTAACTTTCAATCTAGCACCATCATCAGTCAAAATTTGAAATACTTTGGTTTACCTGAAAAACTAATGACATTACCACCAGCCTCTGCTTTGTGTTTGGAGCTAATTAACAAGTGTTAGCATGCTAACATGCTAGCCTAAGATGGTGAACATGGTAAACATTATACCAGCTTAACATCAGCATTGTGATTGTGAGCATGTTAGCATGGTGACATTAGCATTTAGCCCAAAGCACCGCCATGCCATAAGTACAGTACAGCCTCACAGAGCCACTAGCATGGCTGTAGACTAAGTGTTGTTCATTACAATTTGCTTGGAATATATTAACTTGGACAACAATTATATGATCATATAATATTGAATTATCTGACAAAATATTGGAAACACCTTGTTTAATGTTGTCCAAAACAACATCACATAGATTTAAAATTGGCTTCTCTATTTCCTCTGTACTTCTCAGTAACGCCAAATGGAACAGATCAATCTTTAAAAAGTCTAATGTTGAGAAAAGAAGCTCTCACTTCATGTGCGCTTCTGACTTCAAGGCTTTATTCTGGCATTTCCTCAACTTAGTGAGGTACAAGCTGTTTATGGAGAGATGCTGTCTCATAACAGGGGTTAGATTCTACTGTAAAAGAGGTACATAATATTTTTCAACCAAAGCTGATGCAGGCTTATGTTTTCAAGGAGAGAGGAAATACACTTAATGTATTCCTTCTCCATTAATAAACACAGGGAGCTCTGGAGGGAAGCATTACGGTGAGTGTTTTTGTTAATCATTTTGAATAAGTCCCGTTTTAAGAAAATGGCTCTGCTGGTAAAGGAAAACTTCCATTATAATTCCAATTAAGGACACACAAAGGGAGTTAGGAGTGCTGCATAATTTGTGTCCATCAAGTTTTGAAATGCTTCGAGGCCTTCTCATTTAGTCTTTGTCTGTGAAATGAGTCTCTGATGCCAAATCCTATATCATAACATTTCAGAGAGAGGAATTTGAAATGACTTGTCAACACCGGGCACATGGAGAGGTTTTTACAATTATAATGGAACTGACGGGAAAAATAATACAGAATATTTGAGAAAATTAGTTTGGGCTTTCTTATAACTATTACTCGATCTGATATATTAAGCTTTTCAAATCACACTGGTTTACATTTTTCCATCTGAGGGAGGTAAATGTCAAATCTATGAAGGATAAAAATATAATCTTCAGCTTCTTTATATGTAAAGTAACAAAGCTAAATAACTATTGATGAAAGATGCTGTATGCTCTTTAATGTCAAAAAATAAAATGAAAAAGTTGAACAGAAAACCCACCTAAACTCATTTTTATTTGCAGAAGACTTAACTTTCTTAGGCAGACCTACAGTAAATATTAATAATCTAAATTTAAGTGATTTTAAAAGGCTGCATGTTATAAGAATAGTGGCTTTTAAGGGAAATGAAGGGAAATAATTTTTATAATAGTGGCTATTTCTATGTCTATTTATTTTTTAATTGGATGCAGAGCTTTGATTTACCACAGCATCACTATGATAAATAAAAAGCTACCTCACAATTAATTTGTATTGCTAAATATGGCCGATGAAGAAGGAATAATTGCTGGCTCATGTCCGTCTGAAAAGCTGCCAATAAAATGGCATTCACAGAGCTTGGTCAAAAAGAAACGGAGCTGAAATCTCTTTGATATCAGGACTTGTCAGACGTATTTCACTTTGAGTCCTTTGATAATGTCAAATCAAAGCAAGGTCCTGACTTGGAAGAAGCAACTTCTGGGGAATACCGGCAGAATACATTGTGGGTTACTTTCTTAAACCAGAGAGTCAGACTGTAGCGGAGTGAGGGGGGCACACCTGGAGCAAGCTGCTGGCTTGATAGATTTTCCTCATCTGTCACCCTGTTTAAGACAGGAATGACATGAATATTAAGACTTTTTCTTACTGTAAAATAAGACCTGTGATGTTGGGAAATCTATAATGTCTGTATATAAATCTGTATATTAAAATCAGGAAATACCAGGATTGCCGGTGACTTATTGTTTACTTTAACTAAACATATTACTGTACTTTCTAGACAAAGACAGAGAGGAGTCATTGCAGCAGCACATGAATATAATAGCCTGGAGTGGGTATTTTATGAAGTGAAACACAATTGCCTCAACATAAATATGAGAGGACCTAACAAAGTGGCAATGCAAACCACGCCATTTGCTCTGAATGCTTTTACTTGTACCATGAAATTTTAAAAAGACAAACAACAAAAACATGTTGCTCTCAAAGTAATTTTTATGGGCATTGTTTTCCTGCACTCTGCCAGCACCTCTAAGTGCCATACATATGCATATACATACAGCTGTGCACAGGACACAAGCACTACACACACTTGAATAACCAGGGCATTATTATGATTCTGACTTTCCTGCTTTGATTGAAATGTCTCTGCGCCGCTGCAAGAATATCTATTTCATATTTCATGGCATGGCAGTGGATGGAGCAACCTATACAACGACCCTGATGGCATCGCTTTTACATTCAATCTGCTCTCCTTGCATGAGAAACAGCCCCGTCAGTGACTGCTAACCTAGTCAAAATATCAAGCGTGAGCAAACGGTGACAAGAGGGAGAATCAACAGAGGAGAATCAATCTGTGGGAAAAGCTGGAGGATTACTTCCACCTTAAGCTGGTTAAGATCAATGTGTACATATATCGTCTGTGTGTGTGTGTGTGTGTGTGTGTGTGTGTGTGTGTGTGTGTGTGTGTGTGGAGACTGTTTCTATTATTCAAGACTCAATGCAGCTCCTGGACAAAGCTGGCAGGGGCTGTGTGGAGCCTTATGTCAACATTTGCTTGGTGCTGAATTGTGATATGTGTTTCAGAGATTGTATTTTCTTTAGAGGTCGCACATGCGTATGAGGACAGTCGATGACGGCAGTTTGCAGTTGATTCTATCCTAATAAAACAATGAACAACAGTGAAACACACTGGGGTTGTACTTGTAAAAAAAAAAAGTGTTCTGTGTAAACCCCCGCTTGAGTGAACCTAAAAAGAATTGATTCAGGTTTAAGCTGTTCTATAACTATAACTTAGAGCTAAGCTAGAATAATAACTGATTAACTCCATCCTGCTGAATTCTGCCGTGTCCAATATTTCCAAAATAGAAAGTGAAAACTTAAAAGGAAAACATACGAAATAAACCAAAGTAATTTATTTGTATATTTATGATAATATTGAAGGAAGGACTTTGAAGGAATCACTTCGTTTTAGTCTGGTAGGAAGATCGAAACACTTTGGAACAAGCCTCAGTCGAAGCTAAGCTTGAAAACTAACCTGACCAGATCCAGGTTGATCTGGAAGAATAGGTTTCCATGGTAACTTAGATCAACCTTATTTAAACCAGTTTTTGTGGAACACATTTTCCTAAAAAATTGCCTGATTTACTGGAATACGTCTGGTTTAACTTGTAATCTCACTTTATGAAATACTGTTACCCCTTTGTTGTGTGGACTGTCAAACTAGCAGATGCACCTAATTCCCAAGCCCTGTCTCAAGAAAACAAAGTGATTCACATGATAAAAAATCTATTTGAACATTTCTCGCTGTACGCTACTGCCCATCACATCTGTGGAAAAAAGGACTCAAAGAAACTGTGGAAACAATCCGCAGAGAGGTGGGGGAGGAAAAAACCAGAATAATATTGTCTGTTTACTACTCTAAAGGGTGATCTCTTTAGATAGGGTGAATATCTCTAACATTTTGCTAACCCTGGTGCTTGTGTACCTCGTACTGAGTGATGATCCCGTAGGTCTGCGCTGGTTCTCTCCACTTCAGGATGATCTTCTCCTCATAGGCACTGCCCTGAATGGACTCCAGAGGAACAGCCCCTGGCACTGTGGGAAATTATCACAGACACATTTCTCAAAACTGGTGGCAGAGTGGTAATTTTCAAGGTATAAATCAGTTTATACAAAGTGTACACAGTAGGATTTCCATGGACACATATTTACTGGAGTTTTTTCCCATCGTATGCGTGTGTTTGTCAAGTTAAAATGTTGTCAATAAAAGTTGGATAAAAGCAGTTCTTGCTTAGCAGCTTTAGTGCTTTCTATAATGATTTACCCAGCCCAGCACCTCATCCTGCTGTTCATAAAATTATCAATAAAAGAGCTTTTCAAGGACCTACAGTAAACAAATGGCCATGAGCCAAAGTCAAACACATCTTAATAGGAATTTGTGAGATTATTTGAAGTCACTGTCACTCAAAACACACACCCTGACACAAGTTTTACAGAAAAACTGAACACTTTTCGCACAGATAAAAATGTGTTGCAAACAAAGATGAACTAGTAACCCCATGGGAATAGTGAGAATCTTAATCTTTCCGCAATGTTTACTTGTACCGAGATACTGCCAAAGAGATCTGGTCCTTTAACCCCTCATGTGAATGGCTTTCATTCTGTAAACGAAACAGAATGATGTGGCGATGTTTTTTTCAAGATTTATCTTCAAGAATGCAACTACAGCTACACCCTGTCTGTACACTTGTTCCCATGGGACCCTGAACACACAGCAGTCAGATAGTGAGAAACAGTTGCCACTTTCAAGTTTCCAACCACAAATATCTGAGCCAGACATGACAAGACTCTCTTTTCGTCAGCTGAGCCTGTTTGTTATCTGGCGGCCGGGGTTCCTTGAGACTTCTGTAGAGTTCATTTCCTGTGTCTGCTGAGGCAACACAGAAGATCTTTCATCTTTGAAGGAGGTGAAACAACTATACAACACAGAGGCTTGCTGTCTGACTCCTGTGCTCTCCTGAAAAAGATTTGGAATATCCCAAACTTGTCCTTAGTGCAAGCTGTTGATGTTCAGGTGAGAATTATTATTATTAGAATTATTATTAACTTTTCTAGTGTTTTCTTATTAGTAGTATTATAGCACCTCCTATGAACATCCATAACTCTTGCCTAAACGGTAATGAATGTTTGATAAAACAGTATAACACAGCTGTAATCGGACATAACTACACACATGAATAAATCCTCAGTTTGTCATAAAGAATTTATAAATGTTCAAACACAAATAAAAGTCCTTAAGGGTGGTTTTAATGTTTTAAAACACTAATTAATCAAACATTAATTGACCAGTAATGGATGCTTCATAAGAAGTTATAATTGTTCACCATAAATACAAAAAAACGTTAATATCTGCTTAATACTGCACTTAATAGTGCATTATCAATAATTTAATAATTACTTATATATTGCTCTTAATGCTAGATTAGGGGGGTTAAAATACATTGTTGTCAAATTTTCCGTTATGTAGCGCCACTCCAAATGACACGCTTTTCCGAAATGTAATATTTTAAATATTGTCATTTTAGTTTAGTTGTTTGAAAGTTGGGTTGGGTGGTTGTGTCACACGTCCCAGACCTGTACAGGAAGCAACCTTGCATCACACTTACCATCCTCATCAGTCTGAACCTCCAGTTCTGTGCTCTCCATGACCCCCTCTGGATTGCGGAGCACCAGCTTGACACTGAGGTTGGTGAAGGGCGTCAGGTTGTGGATGGTGTGCTGAGGATCGCGGCTCTGGGTGTCGTAACACACCTCCTCCCGGGTCTCCTCCTTACCGGCCACCCTGGAGCGATACTGGACGGTCAGGTTGTAGCTGTGGCAGCGGGTCACGTTGTAGCCTAGAGGCTCCCAGCGCACTGTCACCTGTTTGGACTGGATGTCCAACACTTCTAGCCTTCGTGGGCCATGCATGGGCTCTGGCGGGATGGACAGAGAGAGAGGAGTGTGAGCATACATCAAGATAATCAATTAGGCCATATGAAATGGCAGGTAGTGCAAGATAGTTTCAATAAAATCAAGGAAATTACTGAAGTCTATGCCAGGGCACAGAGAAGGCGGTGATCCTTTGGGTCAAAGAAAATCTACTACCAGATTTTTCATAACACTTGAGACCCGGTCAATACTTTTTTTTTTCAGATTAAAATACCATTTTCTCTGTTTGGAATTCATATTTCCAGAAAATATTTTAAAATTTCAAAGCCGCAGCCTGATACTGAGCATTGCAATCCCAACACCGTTGCTAACTCGGTCTCACAGCAGCTGCACACACCAAGACACCACAGGTCTGTTGGTGGAAACCCTCAGCAGGAGGTGTATCATCCCTTCAGAGCGTGCCGTTCCTCTGCTCCTTCTACCTTGTCCTCTGCCTTTTCCTCTCTCTTTTCCATCTCGCCCAGTGGCGGTCAGCTATTAGCACCACACTGATACAGAGTCAGCCAGCCCGTCAATCCAGGCAGGACACAACCCCCACTGCCAACCTATCACCTCTAATCACATACACTCCGTGTCTCCTTGCCCTTTTCTCTTCTACTTTCTCCATTTTCTCCTCTCTCTCTCCTTCCTTCCATCTCCTCTCCCTCCACCTCTTTTCTTTCCATTCCCCTTCTCTATTTCCTCTCTCTGTCCATCTCTTTTTCTGTGGTTCCCCCATTTCTATTTCCCGTTCTCTCTCTTTTTTCTTCATCTCCTCTCTCTGCTTTTCCCGGCTATTTTCCCCTCTTGCTCTCTCTCGCTCCTTCTCCTACCTATGGGAGGAAAGCAGCCCAAGCACAAGGTAATGGGATCAATTTCCATTCCAGGTTAAATTCGCAGTCCATTTCTCTGGAACTTAACACTTTACCACCTATTAGGAAGAGCCAGGGCTCAATTTCCCCCGTTCCCCAGGAGACACAGTCCAGTAATTCAGAGGCAGCCACGGCAGCCATGTTTAACATTCTGGAGGTGCATGGGGGGAGACATGCTGTTCATTTCTACAGGCTGCACAAAGGACATGACAAACAAGTAAAAATCTATGAACAACACAGTTGGCAACCATTGAATGTGACACCCACTTACATTTATAACACAGCATCCAAATTTTATATTGGCTGTGGATACCAATAGAGAGATAACATCTGACTGATAAAGTTTTATTGAGAATCCTTTAAAAATGTACAGGAATAATTAACAATGAGATTAAGTTGTGGCGCGCTACAGAAAAGCTACGAGACAGAAATCTTTTTCAGGAAATTAGGTCATGACATGTGACATGACAGAAGCTTGTACAAGTGAGAAAGGATAATGCAAGAAGAAAAACAGTGAGAGAAAATAAAGGCGCCTGCTTGTTGAATGAAAGATGGAGCGCTTTCATATTTCACAAAGGAGAAACAATGGATGTGATCTCTCCTGCGCTTTCATAGAGCAGATGAAATAGCATTAGAAGGGCCCGAAGGAGGCAGAGGACGAGCTGTTGAAGACAGATGGGAAAGGGATATCAATGTGCAGCATACAGTACATGAAGCATACACAAAGGGCTACAAATGAAAAAAAGTATTTCTGGAAAATGGATCTTTCCAAAAGGGGAAAAAAAAAAAAAGAAGAAGGAAATTAGCTTCTCTTTAGGAAGGATTTGTCACTATCGGTCTGCACAGACCACTAAAATCCTTGACACAGCATGTATGTCCATCAGCTTTTATTACAATTTAAACAATAGCAAAAGAAAATATATACATTTCTGACTGGCTGAGTTGCTGTGCATTACAGCTTGCACAAAAGTGCTTAATATTCTTTGAGAAACCTGTATGCAATGCTGTGTAGGAGTACTCCTTTGAATGTGTGAAAGGGTCTCTGACCTCCAATGGTTGTTCAAATTTGAAAGAAATGTTAATCTTTGGTGGAGACTGGTATGTAAAACGTCTACCATCAAAGATATTAGCTGTAGAGTTAAATATTCAGCATAAGGTTAACGGACAATAAGTAACCCAACTCCACTCTGCTAGCAAACTACAGGATATCAGGATAAATGTAATAATTCACAAAGTGATCTGCCATTTTAAACAAATGTAATCAGACCAAAAAGACACAAAACACAGAACTGGGAAGAATTGGCAACAGAAAACAGGAATGGTTGCAGTGTTGGGAAAGCCATCCAGAAAATAGAAGTTTAAACCCCTTTATTTGCGGAACTATCTGTTGGCCGCACTCAGTAGGCAACGGTTACACCAAAAGCACAGAGAATTGCAGGGTGGCCAGGCACAGAAATCAAATTAAACCAGATGCTCTCAAAGTGACAAACGCACCAAAGGGTGAATCTCAGGCAGACGTGCACGGGCGGCTGGGAGGAAGTCTCATTTCTGGAGCGTTCAAGGAGAATGTCACACTTCCATCTTTGTGGAACATCATAGATAATGTCCACTGCACCCTAATTCTGGCCAATGGAGAGATGCCTACAAGAATGGGAATCATGTGTGAAAAATATAATTGTGGAGCAAAATAGCCCATGCCAAATAAACAAGAAAAATGACATAAGAATTTATGTATAAATTTGAATTTGTTTTTTTGGCATGTGGTAAGAACATTAGACGGATATTTTTGCTAGTATGCCAACAGTGATAGTGAGGGTACATAAAGAAACATTGGCCATTTAGTAAACAGCTCTTATGACTATTCTATAGCCTCTCCCTGGAGTTTTGTTGAGAAAAGGCTAATTGTTTGTTGCCCCATTGGCTCCCTGTAGTGCAAATGCCAGCTGTCTGAGGGAGGCAGTAAAATGTGACGATCTGTGGCGGACGCCCAATCACAACTTGTACCCCATGACTCAGAATGACATCATCTGTTTTTTATGAACAGCAAGGTGTCTCATCCATTTCAGAGCCTGGTC
Organism: Maccullochella peelii; assembly: GCA_002120245.1. NCBI lineage: Eukaryota > Metazoa > Chordata > Actinopteri > Centrarchiformes > Percichthyidae > Maccullochella > Maccullochella peelii. Next base: position 7,279 of record LKNJ01000389.1, on the reverse strand, counting down.
TTGACTTTGAAGAAAGAGGAAAGAGAAAAAGGAAAACAACCTATACCCTCTCTCCCCCACTTAATCTGAAATAAACAGGTCGCACTGAACAGCTGATATCCTTTATAAATCCTTTCGTGCATAGATGTAGGCTACGCATGCCAGGCCCATAGACTCATGAATGACAGCTGATGAGATGAGCCTATTACCCCAGTCTACTGTGACTGCTAGTTTAGTTTTATTGACCGAGCAGTAAGAGGCTCAGTATCAAAAGCACAAATCACAACAAGGAATAACAGGACTACCTCTTGAAATCCATACCATTTTTTTTTTTTTACAATCCTCACAAGCTATCACACACTAAGAGCGACATTGGAAAGAAGACTGAAAATATGACTCTAATATCTCTCCAGTATGGCAGATATTTCTAGTGCAATAGAGTTATAATAATGGCTATGAAAGCATCCCTTGGAGCAGGAAATTGCTGAGGTCTATCTTATGCCAGGGCACAGAGAATGAGCTCCAGTGAGGACCAGATTGGTATTCCAAGCGGTGGACAAATTATCACCTGCCCCACACTCACAGATGTAATTGAATAATTTGAATTTGACATTTACATAGAACTATTAGTGATTTTTTTGTCATTACAGCGTGACATTTAAATAATGTTTTTAGAAATTATCAGCACATTATTTCCTCTTGTTAATTCAAACGGGCCCTGCATACAGCTGAAGTGATAACATGATTTCCCAAAACATGAAACAAAAACAACAAATAACCGCATGTTGCAGCCGTCTGTCCTAGAGGGGGCTTCAAATGGTGCACTTAGCTCCTGGGTAGAGTGAAACATTAGCCCTGGATGAAAGGAAACAAATTGGGCATGTCCGGAGCACAGCCACTTTACTGTGAGACAAGTGTGTTGTGTGTGTGTGTGTGTGTGTGTGTGTATGAGGGGGACAATGTGTGTACGGTCTTATGCGAGTAAAGGAGTGTCCATACGCGTGTACAACAGCACAGATCTGGTTCCTCAGCATCTTACTGGCTATATGTACAGAAGAACGATTTACTTATCAGATCTTCCTCAGGCTTTCGCAGCGTACGAGTCATTCAGAAAGCCAGGATCTTTATCAGATCCACATCGATTAAGAGCAGAAAAGCCTTGTGCTGGCATAGACTTCCATCTCCCTGCTCAGCAAACAGAACCAGGAGGGGGAAAGAAAAGACTACTTCCCCAATGATTAGAAACCACCGTCAAGTCAATGTGGTTGCCATCTCATCAGGATGAAAAGGCGCTCAGGTTGAGGAGGAGGAGGAGGAGGGAGCCTTGTTGTTTGGAGATGAGAAAAGAGAAATGCCTCTACTTTCACATGATGGCATGTAGACTGTCGGATTCCTTGCTGGAGAATGTCAGCCAGGGCTTGTCACATGCAGGCGCCTTCATTGTAGACAGTACCAAAACAACATGACAACAGCGAAGATTAAATCCTGGTCAGTGGACTGTTTTCATGTAAAGTGTTCCATTCTAGGCAGTGAGGCCTGGTATTGCCGTCACTTATCTCTCCATTGCTGTGTGTTATTCACTCTGTTCTGTTTGAGTTGGACGGGCTGGGAGGCGAGCACATTTGTTTGCCTCTTTCTATTACATTTCAGTGATAGCACTGAGGCCATTGAGGTAATGACATGGGTTTTACACTTAGGAAATCATTTTCATATCCCGCAGAAGCGAGCCGTAATGATAGCTTTTGATAACCGACAATCAAAGCTCCATCACCCTCCTAGAGTGCTCCTCTATGCAATCCTCTGGAGGAAGAGAAAGAGAGGAGGGAGGAGGTTAAGAGGGAGAGATGGAGGGAGTCAATGTGTGGGTGGGTGGGTGGGTGGATTGGAGAAAGAAAGCTAAGACAGAGGAAGGGGGAGGGTAGATGTGCCAAGGTTTTTGTTGCCATCAAATGCAACAAGTCAAACCAGGCCTTGGGGTTGACGCGTGTACACATGTTATAATTGATAGCACTTTAAAGGCACTGTACATGGACCTCTTGTGTTCTAACATCGTCCTCTACACCCATTACAAATGCCCAAGTGCTCAGGACACACACACACACACACAGACACTTTGTCCATACACCTTGGAGGCATGGATAATCACAAGGATTTATTGAATGGTGGTGTTCGCTCCTCACTCTATCAAGTCCTTCTTTATAGGCCTCATGATAAATGAGACTGCCATGGTGGGTGAGGATGAGGGGTGGAGGGGCCTATGACGCGCTGGATCGAATTGAAACCACAGAATGAGCCCCGGCGCTGGGCTGGGCTGGGCTGCCACCTTGTCTGATGAAGCCCCTGAAGCCGTAGGGGTGGAGATGAATGGGTGAATGTCCTCCTTCTCACAGCACTGAATAGAAAGGGAGAGCAAAAGCGTGAGTGGGAAAGTAAGATACACCCTACCAGCACAGGAGGATGATGCATGTCAAGACTCACAACTGTCTTGACTGTCGTACTGAGTCAGTCTTTGTTCATGGTCGACCACTGCACTGTACTGTATGCTGCCCTACAAAAGCCAACAAGCTCAACTGTGTGAATACAGAAACAGAGAAAAATGATTCTCAAGGGTTTATCATGTAATTTTATTGCTAGACCTATAGTCTACAACATTTAAGTGTAGAGTTATGCTACAAAGAGAGAAGTTCAAACCCTGCTTGCTTTCTCACCTCCGTACAGCTGGCCAATCACGGCATGAATGAAGTGGGTGTGAGGGTAGATAAATTGCAGAAATGGTCGGACACAGCCCCCCTAATCCAATGTCAGAAAGATGTGTGCGTGCGTGTCTGTGTGTGTGGGGGGGTGTCGGATTGTCAAAGCTATTCGACCATCCGACAAGCACTTCCAACCCATAGGCCATTTTTCCTTCACTCTCTTTCTTATTATAGTTTTATTGCTTTAAAATTAACTTTTTTTGGCAAATCTGCGTTAAGGAAGGTCATGTTGCATTAGCCACCACCAGTTCCTATTTGATACTAGATCTAAAGATGGAAGGCGTGTCTGTTTTGCTTGATGTCTAAATGGGTTTATGTATGTTTATCCTCAATGGACATCGGAGAAATGTTTATTACTGGAAAGAGTAGGTTCCGCAGATTCCAGTAGTGTATGTACAATGCATGTGTGTTCCCGTTAGACCGATTTATGACACTGGGAAGAAGGGTGCAATTTTTGATGCAGAATGCACGAATCTGGTGCCAAAGGTTTAAACACACAAAGTAGTAGATACTATGCCACTCACACTATGAATGCGCCAACTAGCATGCCTGATAGTCCATATCTACTGTACATTTGCATGGAATCAGTAATTTCATGAAATAATGATTACTTACTCCCATTATGTTTTGCAACATACTGGGCAGTGCAGTAGTTTAAAGCCCAGTAAAGCTAAAAGGGCTTCTACAGTTTATTCATCGTGATGGTAGCATTTAGTGGGGTGGAGACGAAGTTAGTACTGTGCTGTGGGGTACAATAGCACTTGAGGTGATATTGCCATTGCTAAAGACTTTTCTACAAGAAGCAAATAACCTCTTTTCGCTTTGATCCAAATACCAAGCTTCTGCAGTTGCAAGTCATAGGAAGTTGAACTTTGCAGTATCTAAAATCTTGATTTAAATACCTCAATAAATAACAGGGTATAAAATGTGAGTAGGTAGTCTTTTCTATCACTGGCCATTTAGAAGGATTAAAAGAACAAAACTAGCAAGTGTGCCTCAGGGGCAAAAGGTGAAGGGATACACAAGTCCACCAACCGGATGAAAACAAATGGACAGCCAATTGATGGGAAGAGCAGAAGCGGCGGAGGTGGAACTGGTTAAATCAATCTTTCATTTCGTTTCCACCAATATGCTGTGCGGTGATTGGGGTCAGAGTGACAGGTAGACTGACCCCCTCCTCCCCCATCTGTCTTAACACCTACACATGGCCACACATCCATCTCTACTGTCAGACCAGGCTTTGTCTTTTGTGTTCAGCTTCCTGGGGAAAATGCCTGTGGTTAGGGCTTACAAACGGGAAGAACACAAGCCCTCATTTACAGACGAGTACGTAATCTCTACAGGAGCAGTGGGAGGTTACCAAGGTGATTCTTCAACTTCAACACTCCCCAGATGGCCCGTGTGGCATTGTCATTTGTCGCCAAAAACCTGCACGTGTCGCACTCAACTCAGGGTGTTACCCAGAGTGTAAATCAAAGTGAAGCGCTTGACTTTGTGAAACGGTTGCAGCGTTTTTTGAGCCACCTACTTAGGAGATATATGAGATCTAAGATCTAGCTATCTAGGTGGTGGAATACAGGATATAAATCACAGCCTTCCTGACATTCCTGTCCTTTAGTTGAGGAGGACACGCAAATATTCTTGAGTTAGAGTTATACAACCAGACTGAATGAGTGCTTCCTGGATGCCTAGCAAGGGGAATGGGACATCTATAATTCAGCAAAAGGATGGAGAAAATGTGTGACAAAAATTACAGCAGATAGACCATGAATAATTAAACACGAAGAATAGAAACATTTAAAAGACCTTGAGAAGCATTTCAGTTCAAATTTAAAAACAGCAGAAAAAAAGGATCTTGCCAAGCCTGACTAGACTACAGCTATTATCATTCTCATGAGGCTTAAGAGTTGTGGTTACAAACAACCTCAATGATAATTGTTTGTGAGGAGCTGAAGAGGCAGCTCTAGAGTAAGAAGAGACCGAGTTTACATGGATGTCACCAGAGTATCGTTCGTGCACATCTGTTCTAAGAGTCTCAGTTCCTTTGTGTTTGGGGAAAAGATGGATGGAGATGAGGGAAATAATAATAATGAAACAGCTATAAATGCAGAGTCTCTCTCAGTCCCTGTCTCTCTCCTACAGCAGTTGTTTGAAGACGTGTCCTTGAGAAGAACACAATTTGTCTTTTGCTGCGCCAATATCATAGAACACAATTTGCCATTCTACTTCCAACTGCCTGTGATAAAAAGACTTTTATTGTGGTCCTCCTATAACCTTCCTGCACACCACAAACTCAATCTACCCTGTTTTCTCTGACAAAAGAACACAAATTCAATGGGCCTCAAACCGAGGCTTTTCATTCACCTTGCCACAGACAATATATAAACCCTATAGGTCACATGACTGCCAGCTATTGTGGGTGACAAACCACACCAATGTTATCTGAGATGGTGAGGTGAAGTGGCTTTCTATTCATGCCTTAAGGCAACAATAGCATTAATTAGACACATCAAACCTACCAAACAATTTCCTTTCCTTTTAGAAGCACAGAGACAGATTTACTCAATCTCAGCCGTAGAAAAAAATAGCAGCCATCACAAAGGGTTAGACCTCACTAAGGCAATATACCCTGTAGACATGCATGAAGCTATAGAGGGGGGGGAAATAGCAGTTATAGCTGACAGATCATCGTTCCACCTTTGTTAATAAAACCAAGGCTTGGTTAGACAAGAATTGGCAATGCAAATTATACTGACTTGGTTAAGTGCGACTGGAAATAATTTAAGCTAATGTAGGCTAACAATAGCATCCCACAACTAGAAAACTACACACCTTTTTAGCCAAAAGTATGTTGTCAACCTGCATCTCTATCCCTTGACTTGGTGACCACTTTGCAGCATCCTTCCTCTGCTTCTTTTATTCTTTAATTATGCAGTTTAAGTATATATACAAGGAGATAAACAATCAATTATTACTGAACGAAAGGTCAATCACACCCTTGCTTTCAAAATGTACAGACATTGGAGAGCCTGATTATTCTGTTCAACAAAGGTGAAATTAGACCTGTGAATTTACCAGACCCAGCCAATATGGCGTTAGATTTATGTAAAATCCTGCGAGCGCGATAAAACATGCTCACAAGCAAATTATATCATTTCACATGCGCAGATATTAACTGGCACTCACAGAACATAACTCCTTATGCGCAAATTCAACAACCGAGAGTTGTACAGGTAGTTGCAAGCAAGAAACTAAACATAGGGAGAGGCAAAGAACTGCACCTGCGTGTATAGAACTAAGCTGTACGCGCACAAACAGCCACCACGCGCAACAGAGTTTCTGCTTGGCGCTGGAGGGCATACACGCTCTCGCAGGTTCACTCTGCTCTCAAAGTTGAATCGAGTTGGACTTTTCTTGTACACATATGAGACTAAAACTATTAATATCAGGTGTGGTGGTGCTTCGGCCCCAGTCTTGAAGGGCTGCTATTGTTGTCAGGACTCTATTGTTTGAAATATTAAGCTTCTGGTCAAACTGTCTGCCTGTTGTTCAGTACAGAACATAAGCTGTCAATCAAAGGAGGTCATGCGCGCGATCGCAGTGAAAGTGATCAATCATAAGCGGGCCAGAGCCTCCATTGGTTTCTGCCCCCAAACTGTCAAAAGTCAGGTCGATTCGAGCGAACAGAATTCAGCTTTGAGAGCAGAGTTAACCTGCAAGAGCATGTATGTCCTCCAGCGCTCACCAAGCAGAAACTCTGTTGCGCGTGGTGGCTGTTTGTGTGCGTGCAGCTTAGTTCTATAAGCAGCAGTTAATATCTGCGAGTGCGAATTGATATAATTTGCTCGCCATAGAGAAGCCACAAAAAAACGTACACAATTTCTTGAAAGTGAACAAGAATATTCGCAGTCCTAACTGTCCTTACAGAAAGTCAGGTCATTAAATCTTCTTGTCTATCAAAGTGAGTGGTTTCTTGACAAATTAAGAATACATTGAAAAAAAGATCTTTTATACTGTAGATTGCACTTTTCAAAGCCCTTTTTGACAGCTGAACAATGGCAAAAATAAAAAGGGAATGACATTAACTCACGTAAATCAGTCTTACCACTATTCATTACTTTGCAAGGTTTAAAAGAGAAGATGAAAGGAAGGTGAAACAAAAGGTTGATATTTTGGTAAATGGCTTCAACAGACCTGCACAGCTTATATGATTCTCATCATGCCCAAAATGTTCATGTAAAAGGGTAACATTTTTTCCAGAGAAACTTTCAAGGTCTAGCGGTGGTGGTATTCTTCAGACAGAATTTCTACTGTATATAATGTGTTCATTTCATATTATGACACTGCTTCATTGAGTGTGGCTGCCAGAATTTATAGGTTCCAATGATTACATTTTTACTCAATGTCACAGACATGCCAACTCTTGTATTGCACATACAATAAGAGCTTTCTGACCTCACGGATTTATTAAAAAAACATACAGTGGGGCAAAAAAGTATTTAGTCAGCCACCAATTGTGCAAGTTCTCCCACTTAAAAAGATGAGGG
>LKNJ01000388.1:116178-174530 GCA_002120245.1 Maccullochella peelii | reverse complement strand
TAAGCATTCAAGTTTATACAGCTTGGAGTTGGAAAATATGCATAAAAATGATGATATGGTCAAAATACTCACTTGCCAATTGTGCACACAGTGTAAGTACAATGTTTTTTTCCATTATCTTCTCTTTTGTTTTGTTCTTCAACTCTTTCTTAACTCTTAAAAGTTTTTTTAAAATATTGGACTATTAAATAATTGTGCTAAAATACAACTTTTTAAAAAAAAGTTTTGCAACAGTGTTATCTGGCACTGCTGCGTCACTAAAAGCGGTCTAGTCAGTATATTCTCATGTAACATGATGTAAACCATGTACCAAAAGAAAGGTGTCTTTTATGTACTGTATTAAAAGTTACATTTGGTTGAACAATTTAAATAATTCCTGTAACATGCTACACTCATATACAGTATTTAACAAAGAAAAGCACTACAGGAGACCTCATCAGTACAATTTAAAAAAAAAAAAAAAAAACCTGCAATTTTCCTTAAAATTATGTTCCTTAATACTGTGTCTTATTTTCCATCACTAGCAGTAGCTTCCCCTGTGTACTGCTAAGAGAAATGCAATAATGTAACTGGGCATCCATCACTGTCTGCTCACTAAAAGGCAATAATCTATCCACATCAGTTTAGATGATATACACACACAACCAGGTCCCTTTTGTTCTGTGTGATATTTCCTATATGGAATGCAGTAATTTCAGTTTGTGAAGTGAGTGGTTGGGACACCCGACTTACCTGATGGGGAAGGTTGGTGTTCTTGTCTATCTGGTCCCTCTGCTCCAGAGTCAAGGCTCTGGTTGTCATGTGCAATTGCTTCTCCTGAGGTTTCAGTCAAATCTCTCCATCTGGAATGAATTGGAGTGCACTATGTTAATTCTAAAACTTGGGATGCGCTTCTTTTGGGCAAATATAAATTGGCAACTGTGTCTAGTTCCACAGAAACGTTAATAACAATATTATTGTATCAACACAAAACATTTGAAAGGCTATTTAATTTTCACCTCACTTTGCCGAGTGCCATTTTGAACATCTATGTGACGGTTAATGATACATGGAGAAGCAGTGTAGACAACATAAATACATAATGACAGAAAAAAGTGACCTACTTTTCTCCAAGGTTCTGATTTAAATGATTGACAGGTTTAAGCTGTTGGAGAAAAAAAAGACATTTTTGAGAACAAGCCACACTCTTTATACTAGATGTTACTGGGTTATCTGATAAAACACAGGAGTGATGACATAGATGTACCTTCTGAGGTTTGATGGCTGCTACTGGAGGAGATCCTGGTGGACTCTGTGTTGCCATATCTGTACTGAAAGTAAGATTTGCTATCTGCATGCATTCCTCTAGAGTCTTAAGGAAAGTGGTGCATGTAGACTTCACCATGTTTCCAGTGTCTATGCCTGTCTGAAAAGGGCACACAAACATAAACATGAGCTAACACTGCCATGTATCCCAACATCGCCCTAAATGTCCCGACATGCAAATATGTTGTTTGGTAACGGTTAACAATATCTGCTCAAATCTATAAAGCAAAGGTTTAAAAAATAATGTACTTGTAATGACATTTGCTTCTTGACTGGTCTACTAGTAAGCGTAAGCACTTGCTTGTTGCAAATGGGCTACCCTATATACTGCAGTTTCACACCAACAGCAGCTTCTCTTATTTCACCGGCTCATCCAAACCTTAACCTTACCTCCGCTGTGTCTCCCAGCTCATCATTCTCCTTAATCTTGTTGACTTGTTGTAGAAGAAGGTCACAGTACAATCTGAGTTCTGACATCTTAGTTTTCAGCGCCTCTGTGTTCTCCTGGAGCTCTGTAATAGTAACAGCAAATGGGCCAACATTTACAATAGTTCACAACAAAAAATACTAGCTAGCTGTGCAAGTCTATGTCAGATTTGGACGTTATGGCATCCAAATACCTTTCTCTCTCTTTGTTCGGTTGTCTGTAAGGCAAGCTTTGGCTGTTCCCAGTGCCACCAGCCATTTCTGCCTCTCTGCTGCATTGATGGCTCTGAGGTAAAAGTACTGCTCTCCTGGTATGGTCAGGTCAACTCGTGTAGAGTCAGAGGAATTAACTAATAAAACACAGCACCAAACAAGGAGACATGCTTGTCAGTAATACATCTAAAAACACAGAAGAAAGTTACTTACTCACACTTGCACAATTAAACACAGTTCAGAAGACAAAGTGAGCCATACCGACCTTGGATTTCACAAACAGAAATTTTAATGCTCCCCTTGCAACCTTTCCAGGCATCTTCTTGAGAGTCATAGTAAGACAAAGTTCCTCCATCAAGCACAAACCAACGAGGTTGCCAACCTGAAAAAAATGTATTAAAAATGTTTAGACATTTCTCTAACGTTGCTGTTTATTTAGTACGGGTATTTAAATTTTTGATATTAGACATAAAACAGCGTTATATAGCTTTATAGACTTGGAAAGAGTTAACCCTTACGTTATGTTAGCAACAGCTAAGCAGTTAAATCAGATTATAATGACAGATGGTGGGAACTAACGTCACCTTTAGCTAGCGCTACTTGTTAAGACTTCATAAATAAGGTCAACTTCGAATTCGTTAAACAGCCAATTTATTATAGCAAAGTCAAAGAGAACCCAGTTCACTTAAAGTCGTGCATAAGCTCCGGTAGTTGAAGGCTGACGGTAGCTAACGTTAGCTAGCCCGTTGCCTGTTAACGTTATCTCCAACTCAACACAAGTACGCTATGACGTTGTCATGCTAGCTAGCTGCCCTAAAACGAGCACTATAACCGAAAACACACAATGACTGTGGGATGAACTTACCACTTATGTAATTGGTCCATTTATACAGCATTCCTTCCATTGTTTAATTATCTGTTTTTGTCGTTCATTACTTGTTTATCATAATAAGATATAATGCACAGATGATTGCAGCGACTCCATCGGGCCCCGAGTGTGATTTGTGGAGTAACGTCCTCGGCTTTACAGCTCGGCTACGTAGATAAAAGTGTGTAAACTATGCCGTGAATGGAGATCTAAGCGATCACTAGAAACTCTTTCCTCCCATTTAGCTCAGAGGGATTTAAGTACTGTGGGAGTGGATTGTGGCGATTGACACAATGAAGAACCAATTGAATGGGAGAACATAAATAAAGGGCGGGGCTTTGGAATCAATTCATCCAATTGTAGAGTGAGGAGGGCAGACAGCTGAACAGAGGCTGCGTTCATTGCAGAAGTTGGATGCCACGTAGTTGGCATTCCTGCAATGTATTTATTTTAGGTGCTGTATTTTATGGAAAGGTTTAAATTAAGTTTTTGTAAATTTTGCGAGTAAGTGAGCTATTGTCTATCAAAATGATTCTTTTTTCTATTTGTTCGATATTGCCCTCAATGTTTGTGTTAGTCACTGGGGGGAAACTGCCCGAGCCAGAAGTGAAAATTGAAGTTTTACATAAACCCTTCATGTGTTACCGTAAGTCAAAATATGGAGACATGCTTCTTGTTCATTACGACGGATTCTTGGAGAGTAATGGCACCATGTTTCATTCCAGGTAATTTGTTGCTAGAAACTGTAATATTGCTGCATGTATTGCTGTGCAATTGTGTTACACTCCTTGTGCAGGAAAAGTTACATTGGAATCACTTCTTGTTACAGCTGTAAAGTCATTATATATATCTAATGGACTACACTATGCTGCAACCCACCACTTGTCAGTATATGTACCATTGTCCATTCAGACCTCATCATTAACCATTTGACTCTTATTGCACATATTTGTGATATAAATTCTGTGTGCACTGGAGTTTTCTTTCTCAAATAAAACTGTGATGGATCTTTGTGACTCTTGGCAGCCGCAAATATGGGGATACAAATCCAGTATGGTTCACTCTTGGGAACCGAGAGGTGCTCAAGGGTTGGGATAAGGGTCTGCAGAACATGTGCACAGGAGAACGCAGGAAACTGACCATCCCTCCATCTCTGGCATACGGCAAGGAGGGAAAAGGTAACATAGACATAAAAAAAAAAACATGTTACAGAGGGTCTGTTGCATCAAATCTCCCCTTCTTCCTGTGTTCCACCATAACATATCTGTGATTCTTTTACATGAATGTTTACAGGCCAGATCCCTCCAAGCAGTACCCTAATTTTTGACATTGAGCTCATGGACATTAAAAATGGTCCCAGATCACATGAGTCTTTCCGGGACATGGATCTCAATGATGACTGGAAGCTCTCCAGACAGGAGGTGTGAAATTCTTTTAAACTGCTTTTCCTTTTGTATTAAGAGTGTATATTTTGTTGCAGTTGGTGAATGTCATTATTATTCTGTCTGCACTACAGGTGAAAGAGTACCTGAAGAAAGAATTTGAGAAACACGGATACTCACCTAATGACACACATCATGAAGTGATGGTAGATGACATCTTCAAAAATGAGGATGAAGATAAAGATGGTTTTATATCTACAAGGGAATTCACCTACCAACATGATGAGCTCTAAAGGACTGATTTCATGGACATTTTTTAAACTGCCAGAGTGTTTGTTTCATGAATTTCCTCCAAAATAGTGACATGAATTGAGGAATTGTGAATTAGTTACTGGACTGTTTTACATGGACCTCTTCCAAGGGCTTGTTTTTTTTACACTCCATATTTACAATACATCAGCTGCATTTTGTGTCATTTTATGGAAAATGACATGCATTATTTATTTATATCTCTATTCTTAATGCACTGATAGTGCCACCACAGGTGTATTTAGGCTACACTATTGGATTTAAAAAAAAAAGATTTAATTAAATAAATGTTGAAATAAACAGAACAATGTTAATTCATGATTATTATCTTTACGATACATGTGCTGAAAACCTGAGTATGAACTCCGCCTTCATGATGTGATTCTGGATGATGGTAGTTGTTTCAGTGCATGTCTTCATTAATCACTAGAGGGCACTCTTGTCCTAGACTTTTGTATCACACTTGTATTCACACAAGTCTTAATCAAATCAAATCTCAAAACAAAACAACAGTCAGCAGTCCTTGTCTTTCAGTTTCTAGATCTGGCAGACCAAAATATCAAAATCAAGAGTGAATCATGAAAAAGTATGCAGTAGGCTTACATTATACAGTGTAGTACAGTTTCAGTGACTTGCAGTGAAGCATATTCCAAATTCTGTGTTATGCCTTAAAGGAATAACATTTAATTTATTTTCATATGTTTTTAGTTAATTTATAATTATAGTGAGCTTAAAGCAACCATCATATTCCCTCAGTGGTATTAAAAATGTATTTTGCAGTGAATAATAGAAACGCTGCCTAAAGCAGTATCCAAATGCAAAATTGTCATGTTTTTTAGTAAATATATAAGTTGAGATCAATCCATAAACAGGAGGGGGAAACCCTCCATCTGACATCATTGACTGACCCCCCTTGTCGTACTCATAGCTCTGTCAAATTACAAGCATTGTACGTCAAACACCATGTGAGTCCACATGGCCAACTTCCTATTTGTTTTCCATTAAGTAATGAGAAGTGACTCTAGGTGGGATCAGTCATTATTAAATTGGTTCTCAGGATTTTAACTTTTGTAAAAATAAAATGTTCTATGATTATAGTAAAAGACATAAAACAACTGTAAAGTACCTATAATATAGGCAATCAGATTATATATGTCACATACACTATAAGCTATCAGGAGGTAGTAGTTGGATGGAATCAGCTATGCAGCATCAACAGGAAGAACAATGTCTCAAAGACTGAAGAAGCCATTGAGATGTGTGACAGCTGTCATTGCTCTCAGCCTATACTTTTCTTTAAACCATACAAATGAAAGCTTTGTCAGATCTTGGTTGAGTGAATCTTGACAGCGAATATAAGCCTCTCGAGTTAAATTGACCCCCCAAAAATTGTCAGATGATGCAGTTGAGATAGAAGAGGATGCAAACACCCCCCCAATCCCCCAACAGTAAAGGCTACCAACAAGCATATGTCAGCATCACATGTTAAAAGCATTAAAGTGTTGAGTATTAAAGCCACTATAAGGCATATAATATCACAGTTGTTTCATTACATAGAGGTGCATGAAAATCACAGCATAAGTGAGTAATACTGTAGTGTAGAGACATACTCTCACCAACTTATCCACAATAACTAATCCTATTGCAATTCTTTAAATAAATAATAAAGAAAGAGGGGGCGGCACGGTGGTGCAGTGGTTAGCACTGTTGCCTCACAGCAAGAGGGTTCTCGGTTTGACGGCTGGGGCCTTTCTGTGTGGAGTTGTATGTTCTCCCCGTGTCCGCGTGGGTTCTCTCCGGGTACTCCGGCTTCCTCCCACCATCCAAAGACATGCAGGTTAGGTTAATTGATGATTCTAAATTGCCTGTAGGTGTGACTATGAGTGTGAATGTTTGTTTGTCTGTCTCTATGCATCAGCCCTGTGATTGACTGGCAACCAGTCCAGGGCGTACCCCGCCTGTCACCCAATGTCTGCTGGGATAGGCTCCAGCGACCCTCTGAGGATAAGCGGTATAGATAATGGATGGATGGATAAAGAAAGAGGTGTCAGAAAGAATGCTATTACTGTTTTGCAATCTTTTCCTGCTAAAATTATATTCTGTTGAAGGCTGACATGCACCAGTGATATTCTCAGGAGCCACAAACTGATTTCAGAGTAGCAAGCCAGAGTGTAAGTACTGTGGTGCAGCTATATCTTTTCTCACAAAGAGCACCACTGTTTTTCACACCAGTTAAGTTCTGGCAAAATTCCATCCTGCTGATCACACCTACAGGTTAAACTGGACGAGTGGAAACGTTACATGGCAAGACAGAGACTGACTATTAGATAAAGCCTTCTGGGTGAAATACCTGGCAAGGACATGGAAATAGCTGTCACAAGGTTAAAAGTTAACCACATACCTGTGATTCACCATGCTTCAGGCTACAAGCACTCATCAGAAGCATAGAGCTGGGCCTCTCTTCTGACTAAACCTCTTCCACAGCTATCACACTGTGGTAAGATTATGTTAAAAAGAGACCATCACTGTGGGAAACAAGTCATACTATTTTAAACTGAAGGTTTCTACCCTTTAATAAATCATCATTTGATAAATTACATTTTTAATTGCAACCGTCACAAAAATACATTTTGCTAAAATGGATTTGTAGAAAGCATTTACTTAATCAATCAAACCAACAGTGAAAGAAACATGCTCGGTACAGCTATAATATGACTATTTATTAACTTCTATGGCATTGTGAAGTGAATGGCAACTACCGCTGCACCGAGCGATGTTACTGGCTTACAAAAAGAAAAAAAATAAGGGCCCAGACCATATTTTTCACTTGAAAATATCCCAAATTACGGAAAATTTTACAAAACTGGCAACCAACATGTGTGCAGAAGAGCTTTGCTCATGTGGTGCACAGTCTGCAATATGACATGTGAATTAAAATGACCAATATTTAATCCACCTACGTATTTCTCACCATAACACGGAGAACATTGTAAATGAAAATGGTAAATCCACAAACGCTCTTCTGATTCTTCTTTTCTCTTGTGAACAGTTTTGTATTTAGACATCAATTCAACAAACATTCTCAACAGTATATATTATTGTGACAAAAGAACATGATGCAGAGTAAAAGACAAAAATAAACATCTTTACAAAATAAATCTTTACACTTGTTGCAAAAAAGTGCTTCATGAGCGCCCAATTGTCTCATCTCTCATGTTTTAGTACACACAGTTAAAATATTGATCATTACATGATCTGATTTTATCTACAATGAAATTTTAACCAGCGTTCCCACTAAAATCACAATATGCACACAATGTCGTGTGGTAACGTTAGCTTGGCTGCAGCTGTGAGGCTTGGTTTACACAGCACCAGGCTTTCAATGATTGACGACCTGCCTGGGGCAGATTTGACACAGCGCTGTCATCATGACTGAGTCTACACCAGGTAGTGACAGTCTTCAAACTGATGAGAAGAGGGAACAGCACTGTAGGTAGTTAAAAATACGGGATCCTTTCCTAATATAAAAATGGTGGTCTTGGATGACTATGAAGACCCAAAACTTACAGTAACAAGACAATGTCAACACTAAACCAACTTCAACTAAAACAGTCATGCGAGAAAGAAGCGTTTCAAGTTCAATTTGATTACAAATTATTCTGACACTTCATAAGAATCAAGGTAGCTTGAATTTCCTCTTTGACAGAATAAATAATTGTCCTTCGTTTCTGTTATAAGGCCTGCATGCCTCAGTCCTTAGAATAAGACATCTTCATGCTCTATCATAAGCTGCACCACTAGTTTCTGCTGCCTCATGTCATTTAGTGTTGTCAAGGCGTTCAGCTCCGGTGGCTGCATAAGCGTTGGACCAAAGACAATCCCCAGGTTCTCAGCATTCATTAAATTGTCCTTTTCAAACAGTGTCACCCTGTAAAACACGAGAAGATAACTAGTCTGTAAGGAGAGCTGAATCAGGCAAAATACAAAAAAATATTTCAATTTTGGGTCATAAGGGGATTCATCTCAAGTATATTAAATTCAAGAATAAGGCTGGCATTATTCTATAAATCTCTTATTTTCAACAAATCCCATGAAAAGACCAAAACCAATAATGCTTTAGTCCATCTCTCAATACTTTTCAACTTCTGTACTCTTTCTGGCACAGGTTACAAACATCATTATTATTTAACCAGACTAAATTATTTCCTAAAGCAGCTGGGCACTGTAGTTTTTAGCAAATGTTACTCAAACAGGAGTAAAGTGTGAATTTTCTGGGGACTATTTTCAACTGCGGATTAAAACACAGGTGGTACTCTAGTGAGTATTTATGGCATTGTGATGTATGGTGTGTGTGGCATCAACTCAAAATAAACTACAGTGCAGTAGTACAGTAGGATCAATTAAATGTTGGTTTTGGTCTTTTCAAGGGATTTGTAGCGATTACAAAAAATATAGAACATTATCAACCTTATCCTTTAAATAAAATAACTCAAAACATTGCATGTTCTTGTACTGACGACTTGTGTGTATGAACTGACCTCTTGAGGTGAGCCATCAGGTAACGTAGGGTCTCGTAGTGGGCTGGGGGGAGCTGCAGCAAACTCTCATGGATGGCCTCCAGTCTGGATTCAGCATTTGGAATTTCTGCATTACATTAATAACACGATTAGTATCAGAGCACCGCAGGGTACTGGTAACACAGCAATGGCATGGAGTGGAGTGGAGGAGCTCTTACTTGCAGCTTGGATAAATTTGGAGTACAAGTCAAACGTAATGACTGGTATGGGAAGGTCCCTTAAGTAGAGCTTCAAAGCACCAGCAATGATGTTGATGTCTGCATAGGCACTGGCACTGATGTCAGCTTTTTCACCATCTGTGGGTAATAAACAGAAAATGTCTGACTGACATGTAATTTTATATTTGGCTACAATTCTAAATAAAAGCTGAATGTTCTTGTGTATGTCACAAAATAATGGACAGTACTGTCTCGTGCTGTACTGCAGCCAAAGCAAGCTTCTTATTGAAAAATTATGAACTTGTGAACTAAAACCTCAGAGACCTGGATCCTGGGGCAAAGAAATCTGAAGTCAACAAACCTCGGTCAAAGGCGAGCCTCACGTCCTCTATGTGCTCTGAGAAGCCAGACACTCGGTAGAGACCTTCAGATTTCATACCTGCAACAGAAAAATGGGAAGCTTGTGTCAGTTTTTTGGGGTTTTTTTTTTTCTCTTACTAACCTCCCTACCTCCCGTTCTGTGCTGCATACATAAAAAATTATGGAAATTTACGACAATTTAGGCCTCGATTCTAACAAAAGGATCAGTGACATTTCTAATGATTGAAAACTGGTGACTGCAGAATACTCAGACATTCATGTTCTACTCTCCTTTCTATGAAGTGCTTGATGGGGTTTACAGTTATGTGTTTACTGATTAATTGCACTCTACCTCTCAGCTCTATCTCTTGAATGCACATGTCCACCACCATGGGTCGTGTCTTGTTGTGAGCTTTGACAAGCGTGGTGAGGTCACAGCTGAACACTTTCTTGATCCTGCGCAGGTCTGGCTGGCAGTCGCTGGGAACCAGTTTGGAGCACTGTTTGTGTACATTCAGCCCACAATCTAGAAGAGCCAGAGGAAGATAAACAGAGAGAGATTAGTCTCAGACTGATGATAACACAACCATCACAGCAGGCTTAAGACAGCAGTTTGAAAAGGTTTCCCAGCGTCAGTGATAAACTGCACTGTCAGACAGCACAGCCACAGCTAAGCTGTCTCTGTGCACTGCGCCAGAGGTAGATAACAGCAGACATGGCAGCATGGGTGGGGGTTCTTGTTGTAGTTTTAGTCACATGGAGCGTGCTGGACAGCTGGCAAGAGCTGAGTGTGTGCGAGAAGTACGCCTGCTTGTGTGGCAGCACAGCTTGGACTGAAGGTTTTGAAGGAGGCATACTTGTAGACAGGGGGTGTCCATTCATCACAAAGACGTTTTTACTGCCTGAGTGACATTAACGCTGGTCTGCTGATTGGGGTCCTCGCTCTCAGTCAGCACTCGCAGAGAGAGTGCAGCAGGAGATAAGAAAAAAAAACAGAGGCTGGACAGGGAGTGAGAGAGGACAAAGAAGTCTCTCCTGTAGCCAATAGCACATGGGGTGTCTGATGATACCAGTGTTTGCCTCTGGCTTATCAGCATGGCAAATGTCTCAACAACAAACACCCTGTTAAGGGAAAAAGCAACAGAGTCCACTGATTTGCACATCAGTTTCAGGACTGTCTGTGCAGTGAATGAATCTTGTGACCACGGAGCTCTTGAAAATCCCACTGAACTCTATTTATAGAGTATATTTGGTCAACAATTACAGCACTTTTGACCTGTTGACTTTTACATATTTAATTTGTACATTTGGATATAAAAGCTGTCATCATACTACATCACATAGAATTTATTTGCACAGTAACCAATTATAAAGGAAATAGTGTGTAAAAAAAAAAAGTTGCCTTTCATTTTGGTTTGACTGTGATTAAACATTCAAGAGTGATAGCAGTTATAGCTGTGATTGTATAAAGGTGTCTGTGCCTCACTGGGTTTTTCTGAAGACTGTGCTTTGATGAGTCCCTGACAGGAGGAGCTCTACTTGTTTGTCACAGATGTAACACGAAAAGGGAAAATAACCATAAAACGTGACCTAATGGAACCACAAATGAAAAGGGGGAATTCAGAGGGTTAATGCAACTCAAACATCCATGACAGGATGGTGTTAGCCACAGATCATACACTACTTGTGTAATCCATGACATGCAATTTTGGTGTTGGAGTGAATGGTTACCTGAGCAGCGGACACCCTGGGCAATGAGGCCCCACATGAAGTTGGCACAGTACTCGCACCAGTGAGGACCTCGAAAGGTGTGTACCTGTGGTTAGAGATGACATGGTTATACACACACACACACACACACACACACACACACACCACATACTAAGTCATTGCTATGTCCAAACTGGAGAACCTCCCTTTTGATGTTCTGGATAGAGATTGTGATCCCAAGCTACAGTGGACGGGACCCCTCGCCAAATGAGAGCATTTGTATATACAAGGCAGATTAAAGGATTTACTATAATGTGTCTGGCATCTGCTCCTGGGCAATCGGATACATGCAGGCAAGCACAGAGGCAAGCCTGCAAGTCAAAATAACAGGTGTACACCCACCGTGCACCCTGAAAACACGGATAGGATGGCAAACGGAGCCACACCTCCACACACACACACACACACACACACACACACACACACACACACACCTTCATTGGTACTTTGAATAGGTAGTAGTAAACTGATGAGTGAAGAGAGCATACGGCAGGTGGTGAATGGATGTTTTTTGTTCTTTTTCAAAGGGCAGTATACAAAAAGCTGGGGGTCATTATAACCTGCCTGTTAACTGAAACCCAAGATACAATTGCAAGAATGTTGAGCCCAGGGGCAAAGTATACCTAAATTCTCCTTTGTTTATTTAAAGAACCATAACTCTATTCTACTTTCCACAATGTACTATGCACTGACACTCTCTGATTGATAGTTAGTACTGTATAACACTTTTCAACTCTATAACTGCTTTTACAAAATCAGCAGCCTAAAACAAAAATGGATCTAAGAGCTTTAAAATCAGTGCTAATCAATGTGCTCTGCTGTTAATGGCTTGTGATATAGCGGATCCATTAGTTCCCCTCAGTGCATATGGGTGTCAGCTGCATGTGTTCTCATCAAGACAACACACTATGGTGTATAATGGGACAAGCAAACATCTGAGGCAAAAACACATCTGTAAATGCATCTCTATTAGGGATTACTTAACGCACTGCAAAAAACTGTGAGAGCGAATAGAAAACTGCTGAAAACGTATTTTGTTCTTTAGAGGAAAATAAAAATTAAGTTGTCAGCAGCCATCAAACTTTTATTAACAAAAACCTGCTCACCTTGAAGTTGTGTATCTTCTCATAGGAGCACTGCTTCTCCGGTGTATCTTTCAAGGCACTCCGTCGCACCAGAGGGGAGGAGATCTGTGGACAGGAGGCCAACAGTTTAATAGGCTTCCACAGAAGTGTTCCCTTGCTTCCCAGTTTGACTCCCAGAGCCAAAGCCAGCAGCTCCTGACGCTTCCTCTCCTGTCTTTTAGCCTTGTGGGTAATCAGCTCCCCTCCTAAACCTCCTTTGCTTTCTTCAGCCTCCATGCTCGCTTGGTCGGGTTCCCACAGACTCTCCATCTCCTCTGGGGAAAGATGTGGAGGGGAGACGTGGGTGCTGTGCAGCAGACGCTGCCGGCAACAGCCCAGCGCAGACGAGGCAGCTACACTCCACTCCCCTCTGACCCAGGAGGGCGACTGACGACAGCCTGCACGGGGTTGACTCTGCATCTGATCTGAATCCAGCGGCGGCAGCGAGCAACAAGAGGAGGGGGAACAGGATCGGCAGTGGGCGGCCTGAGGGCAGGAGTGTGCCTCACACAATGGCCCTCTTTCACACGCCCAGAAAGGGAAGAGAGAGAGAACAGGGTCCCTGATAGGGAGGGGCCAGGAGGTTGAGAGTGAGGGCGGTGAGGGCGGTCGGGTGCTGTCAGGACCGCTTCACACAGCTCAACAGCTCTGTACAGCAGGATCAATCGTGCAGACGCCCCCTTTATAGCACTGAGCGCACTCCCATTAGCACGCTGCCTTCCGGACACACTCCACTTCACTTAACTGGAGATAATGCCCTGCCAGCAGCTGTCAGTCAGCACTGGGTCTCCTGAACGGGTCACTCAACTGCTCAAAGACTGACCCAAGATTCTCTGGCCTGACAGAGGTGAGGCTGCGTCCTCGTAATTCAAACAGATCTTGACCTCCAGCTATGTCAGTCGGCTGGAGGAATTCCCCACACTACCGTCCAGCCTGGATCTTCCAGACACTCTGACTGCAGACTACTCCCGCCAATCACAATTATTTGTCTTAGAGGACCAGCAGAGCCAGACCATCAGCTGGGATTGGGAGGGATTACTGCCATAATCCTTACACAGGGAATAATCCTGCAGTGTCCAAATCCAAGTAAAATCCCATAGGAAGCTCATTTGCAGGTCTGCAACCCTATAGTATTTTACAAGTGGGGGGTTGTTGCTATGTTCATGCTGAATTTGTCCATATTAGCTCTGCTTGTAAACAACCAGTTAAAAGCACCACATGGCTGTCTGCTTTTCTAATTAATCAAGAAGCTCTGAACTGAGGTACACAACACTGACATCAGTGCAAACCACACGTCAAATAACAAAAATCTGCGAGATTTTATGCCGAACAGCTATTTTACAGAACAGCTGAGCCTGAACATGGGAAGACATCGCGGAAAGTAAGGTTGAAGTGATTTATTAAACAGGGAGGAAAGGTCAGAAAGCCAGTAAGCGCCGGATATGTGATGATAAAGAAAAAGCAGAGTGGCGAAGCGGAGAGCAAAAGACCCAAAGGGCAACTGCAAAGCTGAGATAAAATGAAGGGATTGGCAGCTTACAGACACAGAAGCAATGTAAAAAATTGCTGTGGGCCTTTTGTGAACCAGCTATTTCTTTTTGTCTCTAATGTCTGGGGGCAACAGTTACTGTCTGATAGCTACGAGAGTGACAGGACAGGTGAAGATACTTGTCATTGTAGTTGACATTCTTTGAAAAGACCTACACATACCATACCATACAATTCGGCTCTACAGCTAAGTCCGAGGGGACAGATGAGGAATAGACCACTCGGAGATATTTTAGCCTTGCGAGGTTGGAGGGAGGGAGGACAAGGGCTGCGCTCTTTGTCTGCAGGCAGATGGCTTCTTGTCTCTTAAAGAAGAGCTTGGAAGAAAGGACACAAAAGGTGGTCACACAACAAGCTCTGCTTTCTTTTCAGTGGCTTGGCTCTTTTATTCCTGCAAGGCTTTGTGAGAGCTCAGCTGAGCGGACTTGGAATCATGGGAAAACAGCACAGTGGGCACTGACACAGTAAGAAAGCAGGATACAGCTACCCACATCCCAAACAAAACAGCCCTAACAACATGTCTTACAAAAAGAAAAATAGACATACTGTGAAGGGTAAAGCAGTCAAAGATATCGGCCATTGTTCAAAAATGGAAGAAATTGCCACTTTTGTCGTCAATAGAAACGCTGAAAATGGATCTATTTGTCTGTGTTTGAGGCTGAAAATAAATAACCACTTCTAAAATCCTGGAAATGTATTCTTACAATGCAGTGGGAGGAGCATTTTTACATTTTACAAGTAAAAGACATAAATGGCTTTTAAACATTTTTTTGTAGCATGAAACTCTGGGGAGAGAACAGGTTATTATCCTAACAAACAACATGACAATTACTTTGGAAATCTTTCCAGGGCATGCGAGCAGCCGACCAGCCTGTCAACACCCCCACTGAGATGAAACCAGTGTGGTGAGTATCAGGAGGAATGTGGCAGAGGTTTTGACCAATGAGCAAATTTCTGCACATGCAAGGAGAAGGAAACTCATGGAGGTTGATCTACCGGTCGAGTCAAGTACCCCCGCTCCCCTTCTGGGAGCATTTTAATTACACAGTCAAGGCAATATGGTGGTATCAACCTGACACTGAATAAATACACGTGAATGTTGACTATACAGTGAGGCTACTGTGGCTGTAATGCCTCAGGGCGTGGCTGTGTAATTGGTAAACATGAAGTTCAAAAAGGAACCACAGATTCGAGCCATCAGGCCAGGTCTCTGCTTCTTGGACACATAATATTTGAGCAGACAGAAAACATTTTTCTCCCTTCTCACTCTTTTGGAAGTGACTGGCAGGTGGTTTTCAAACGCTGCCTGACGAAGCCTGCCATCATCATCACAGCTGTCACTGACTCAGATCCTTGTGTATAAAACTTGGCAGGAGGAATATGAAATCAGTTTTTACAAAAGCGCCGAGATAACTGACAATGTGGCATTTAGCTAGAGACGTGCTCTAGATTTACTTGCCAAAATGGAGGTTAATTGGAGTCTGCAGTCCACAAAATTTCAAACATGATGGCTGCAAATCAAACAGAGTGCAGCAGTGCTTGACACTGTTCAATAAACCACTGTGTGCTAAGCAAACACAGGTTAGTCTGCATGACTTGGAGCACTTATGAGGGCAGTTCTCTGCCCCAAAGGCTTCCTAGAGGCTGGTAGTGGCATGTGTATGAAAGCTTATATGAAACCAGTATAAGTCAATGGACTACTAACTGACTGATGGCCATTAGGTCAAAAATGCTGCATTACTGGCTTGTTGTCTCAAACAAGTAACAAAGACCAAACTGAAGACGATGATATTAATACTGCAACTGATGCTCCAGATGACAGGGCTGACATGAGTGTCATTGACTGACTGTCCATCTGACAAACTACAGGCTGACATTTTGAAGACAAAGTATCCCCAAAGCAATAAATCTTAATAAAATAAATATTAAGCTGAGAGACACATACAAGATTCAGTTCATAAAATACATACTCTCTGATGAAGAAAAACCAGAGAAATCATTAGTATCTGTTAATAAAAAGAGCTTGGTGTGAATCTTAGAGTCCTCGTCAGGCTAAAAAGAGAGGAGGAAACAAGATAAGATTGCCACCTAGTGGAAGGAAAGTTAGGATTCTTCTCCAGTAAGAAAACAGACATTCCTCCTGCCTCATTGATATAGTAAATCATTCATAGACTTTAATCCGACAGCAGCTCACGAATGTCAATGAATACAATGTACAATTTGTCTCACCCAAGATCATTGTGTCTGATATGCATGGCAGGCAGAGCAAAGTCCCAGTCCCCTTGGTCATCATTACCTTTCAGAGGACGCAACAAAGCATGGCAGCAGTGAACACACCCAGGGGCTACAGGGATAATGTACGTCTTACTAACAGGACAAAGTGTCCTCTCAGTAGCGCTCTCATCCTACTGGAAATGTTCAGCAGCATGGAAGTAGATCAAAATCATGGCATTACACAGTGTCTGTCACAGGGCCTAGGGAAATGTACCAGATAATTTACATGTACGGAGATGATAAAACGACTGAAAGGTTATTTTCTAAATGAGATTTATTGCTTTAGAAAAATGAAAACATATTATTATTAAATAGCTGGCTTATTATGACTACTGGGACAGTAGGTAACTGAAGTCTTTGGATAATTCAATTAAAAGAGTTTAAGGGCTTTTAATAACAAACTGAAAACAGTTTTCGAGGCACATCAAACATTTTACAAATATTGAATAACAAACCTTCAATCAAGTAGTTTTTATTGTACAAACGGAGAGCTTCTGAATAACTATTCTCATTATTAGAATGTAATAATGAGTAAGCTCTCTTTTAGCAGGATTCACTGGTTAGTCTAAAATGTAAGATAATAGTATAAAAGGCCCATCACAATTTAACCAAAGGCCAAGGTTACCTCTTCAGTTTGCTTGCTTTGTCCAACCAACAGACCAAAACAGCGATATTGCATTTAAAGCAATAGTTTGACATTTTGGGAAATACGCTTTTTCGCTTGACGAGAGTTAGGTTAACCGGCCTGGCAACCTCACGATGACAACAAAACTCAAGGAAGTTACTGGTCCCGTCCAAGAAATAGTCCGGCACATAACCCACCCTAACACCATAATATGTCATTTTTATACTTTGGTTTTTGAACGATTAAACAAATGAGATATAACATGTTAATTAGGGATCCCTAGAGGTGCTGGTAGGTGTATTTTGTCACCTTTGGACAGAGACAAGCTGTTTCCCCCGTTTCCAGTCTATGCTAAGTTACGCTAATCGGCTGCTGGCAGTAGCTTCATATTTACCATACAAACATGAGAGTATTGATCTACTCATCTAACTCTCAGCAAGAAAATGAATGAGCATATTTCCCAAAATGTCAAACCAATCCTTTATGATATTTAAACACAGACAACAGCAGCAAATGTTGAGCATGTTTCAGCTTGATAAATCAGAACACAATTACTTGACTATCAAAATAGTTGACAATTAGTTTCCTGTCAGCCCGTTCAAGTAAATGCTTGAACTCTGTACCTTTCAAACAGCCTCTGAACTCTACACCACCCACGGCGCTCAAAAAAGTACAGTCCTGTATACTCCTTTGCCCTGGTGACATGAACAAAACTCACCCTTTCATCTCTCTGGAAGGTGACCCTGCGTGGTTCCGTGCGTCCACGGCTCAGCCTGTGCACCATCTTGTCCTTGAGCAACGAGGTGTAACCAAGATGCTCGTAGATGGGGTTAGTGGTCATTTTGGCGATGTACTCCGCCGCCTTGGTCTCAATGTAGAGAGTGATGAGGGCGTCCGTCACAAGGTCATGGACTGACTCGAACCTCTTCTCCCCGACAAAGTGCTTCCCGTCGTAGAACAATCTGTAGTTGAGGGTCTGCTGCCCAAACCTGGATTGAGACACATGGACGAGGATGTGGGAGTAAAGGCGAGCAGAGGTTGAATCGGTTGAGTGGATAAATAAAAGTGAACAAGGTGGAGACTGAGCGAGCACTGAGCTCCTGATAGGGCCGACCTTTCAGGGGTTCTGTTGCTGCATACTGATGGTGTTGGTACCTTAAGGCCAAGGTGTGAGTCCCTGGCTGTCTTTGGCTCTCCCTGATGAGGTAAGCACCCTCTGCTCCCACCAGCAGCTCATCTGCATATTCTCGAGGGATCATGCCATGAAATCTGTAAAAACAAAAAAGAAAATGATGCAGTAGGTATAACTCTATCTCCAATGTCATTTTATCCTCAAATACACAGAGATTTACATTTTTGATTGTTAAGCTCAGGCTCTTACCAAAGCAAAGAAAAACACATTAAAATAAAATACTCAACCATCCACTTAAACCCTAACCACATCTGATGCAAGGCAGTAATGATAAATAAAACCATTCTGTGCACAGTAATATTTGGAAAAAAAGGCAGGAAAACGATGACAGTAAAGAAGTTACACTCACTCTCTGCCATAGTATTTGGGTCTGCTCTCCATCTGTAAACCAGAAGAGGACATATTGGCTGAAGCAATGTGATGTGAAAGCTCAATTAAATGGCTTTGCGAATTGTTCTTACAGCCTGTGTGAAAGATAAAGGACTATATGCCACAGGACAGATTACCTCCATCTGTGCCCCTGCTTCTATTCACAGCTACCAAACCATAAAGCCAAATCACAGAGTGTGCAGACGAATTAGAGGCAGCGCCAGAAAACAGCTGCTGATAGATGGCCAGCTGCAAAGAATTAATATTTAGCATGTTACTGTGTCATGCCAGGGTGTGTCGTGTGTCTGCATTACAAATCTTGCAAAGGATAAGGCTTATCTTGCACATGATATAAACAACGTCAAACATCAGCATGGAGATAAACTATAATAACATGAGGTGCTTTTTTTAAAACAGCACTGTCAGTTTGAACCAACCTGAATGAAAAAAATAATAATTTATTAACATTTTTATTATCCAGACCCTCTTTCCATACATCACAGATGATAGAGTCGAATTCACAGTTATGATTGTAATGGATTTGGTAATATGTCAAACACCATTTTGTGCTTTGAATGAATGGGCAGCCACTAATCTCACATAGCCAGCCCACAACTTTCACTTTGTTCATCATAGCGTGGCAGGACTCTGGTAGGCTGTACTGTACAATAGAAGATTGACAGTTCTCTCAGTGAAGGCAGTAACAAGTATAGTAACTTGTTCTATTAGCTTTAATCCCATAGCTGAGGGAATAACGTCTGTGCTGTCCATCCAAAGTGTTCCTGCACCAAGTTACCATACTAGTTACTGCTCCTTCTGTAAATTGTTACTGTTTTTCAAGTCTGTCTTAAAACAATAGTCAGGTGCACATATGAACACTGAAATAGGTGCTTACTGTAATCATTCCCTCTGTTCATTTGTAAGAGATCCTTTTCTAATGAGCTTCCAGTGTAAGCGATGGGGGACACACTCCTCATTCTGTGCAATAATGTATTAAGCTTATCTGAAGTTAATATGAGGCTTCAGCTGTCTGAGTTAGACAAATTAAGTGGATATCATCCAGAATTACAATCCTATTAGTACAAAACTCCCTCTTTTAAGACAGACTTGGAAAGTCTTTTAGGGTTAAAATGTGCTCGCTACAAAACAGACCCTCCCTACACCTGACTGGATGAACACACAAACCACTTGCTAGGATAGAAAAACATGGTGAATGTTCTGAAAATTTCTCCTAAACTATCCACCAAAATACATTCCTAAATGAATCTAAGGCAAAGAATAAACCATGCAGTTGGAGGATCACTAATTTTCTAACTCTAGTATACCACCGAGTTTAAACAGTTTAAACTCATGAGGTGTGGGAGTTTCAAGAAGCAGCGAGTCACTCTCTGTAGGTTACTGATTGGTCTGGCTTCCAGCTGCCAGGCACAATCATTTCTCAGTGAAGGTTTTCCAGGGTATCTGAGAGTAAAAACTGAGTTTGCAAGATGTGGCGTGACTGTAGCCAGTTAGACTGGTTTTTGAAGCAAGGGGAAAAAACTCTTGCCTTTAAAAATAAATAAATGGGACCAGCAGGTGGTTCAATTTGCTAAGGTGCCACATGTGATTAAAAAGGGAAGAAAATCATTCTGCTATATTTTTAATGTTGAAATTTCTTGCGTCTGCCTTTTGATGTGTATTATTCATCTTTTGTGACCCACATTGTATCTGATCTTTTTGTATGAATAGTCTATATAAATGAAGGTATATTATTATTATCATGACTTTTTGTGTCTGTGGTTTGTTTATTTAATTTCAACTATAAGCAGTCGTAATGTAGTAAATTAATCAATGGGTCATTTGACAAAACTAAATCAATGACTGTGAATAATCAATTAATTGTTTTGGGGTAATTTTCATGTAAAATACCAAACAACTGCTGTTTTGAGCTCCTCAAATGTAAATAATTACAGGTTTTCCATGTTGACTCTGGAGACTTTGGCATTTGCTATTATTTTTTCATATTTTACAAACTAAATGGTTAATAAAAATATAAAACCAGTAATTTCAGCCCTATACAGTAACCTATTGTATACAGATTTATAGATGTACTGACCTCCTGAGGACATGTGATCCTCTTTGGTCTCGGGGCTTCCTGCTGTAGCTGGTACACTGTTAGAGAAACACATGCATGTTAATTAAGGCCCCGACTCTCTGAGCTATGTACAAAGCTCAGCGCAAAGTTTTGTTACCAAAATAACAATAAACTCAATACACACTTATGAAGGAAACTAACTGATGCAGTGCAGCTGTCATACACTGGACTCTAGTGGACATAAAACTAAATCTCCACTTAACAGCCTTTAGTCCAGCTTCTGACCACAACTCGGCACGACTCAGTGCAAAGGTAACAAGGCACAAAAGGAGCCATTAGCTTATATATGGAAGGCTAAGCAGTCAGTGGTTTACATGACAGGAGCCATATACAGTATCTGCAGTCCATTTGTGTGAATTAAGACCTATTGTGCACTTACATGTGCACAGTATGCCCTTTGACTGAAAAACCCAACACCTAAATACAAATGCTGCAAATCCAAGCTTCTCTGCATTAGATGTACTTAACGTATTGGCAGAACTTGAAGTAAATCGGTGAAGCAAAGTGAAAATGGAATTGAGGGATTTGCGGCAGGCAGAGTTATCACCACAAACACCTCAGCAGCCTCACAGAATAAGTACATTACAATTAGTGATTGGAAAGTGAGAGAAGCCAAAACGCTGCTGCAGTTTCTGCAGATTCCCAGAACTGGATGTCAGAAATATTACCACAACAGAAGAATCAGTAGCAGAGTGTGGTTCCTTTCTTCATATCCAATTTTTAATCCTTCATGTGTCTAGAACTGAAGTTTCTCTTTTATTTGACACACTGCCACATTTCCAAACCAGACTCAATACAGAAAACCCAGCGATAATAACAGAATAACAGCCTTTTCTGTTTTATACTGTAATGCACTCACTCCTGGGTGCGTGTTTGGCAGTCTCTTGTGAGATGTGGATGAGGACTGAAGACTACAACAGTGTCCTCATTTCTAAGAACCGGTACTACAGCAAAGAAATCGCTGTGTGAGGTCGTGCTAAGTCTTCACCGCAGCAGATTCTCTAGGCAGGGGAAGGAAGACTCCTGACTGTGAATTTTCGTGTTTTGTCAGGCTGACTTAAGCCAACCAGCAAGATCTGGATATCATCCATTCCTGTGACACAGTGAGCTCTAAAAATACTTCAGCAGTGGACCAGTGGAGTCAGGAGAAGATGGGAGACTTCAGAAAAGCAGCATTATTGGAAAATTATACAGAAGAATCTATTAACAGGAAAAATGTATATAAAAGCTATAAACTGTAATTGGTTAAACTGTCACATCACTGTAAGGACAGACACAGTTTCCAGTTGAAATGATTTGTGCTCTGCTTTAACAAATGCATCACATATATTCTGAGGAGTCAACCCACTTCCTCCCACATGGTAAAAACATTGTATAATGAGGTGGGTGTTCTGAGGACCCCATTTCAGCTGAGCCTCTTTGCAGGTAGAAAATCTTATTTTCCCCCGTGATGGTAACCTATTTTACTCAGCGATCAGGAATCCGCTGCTTTGCATTTCGTGCGTGTGTGAATGTGTTGTGTGGGCAAGTGTGTTTGAGTGTGTGCCTTTTGTGCATGTGTGCGTAGCCTTTTGGAACCTGCAGCGTATCTAATTGTACCATGTACAACAAAACCCAATTCTTCCAAGTATAGAAAAATGTCCCTTCCTTATTTATAGATCACAAATAAATGTGATGTTATTTAAAGAAACACACTAAAGGCCAACGTCAGGTTAAAACATTGCTAATCAGCATATAAAATTAATAAATTACTCACAGTAGGACTTCCATATGGGCGGTTGGTAATCCTCAGGGTCTGTACAACACAAAAATAAAGCAGGTTTCTGTTAGTATATTAACACCACTGTGAGTTCCTATGTCCTGTTTTCTCTCATTAAAACCTCCATTTCTATCCCTTTCCCAGTGGACTGACTGTGAGCACTTCGCCATGCTTATGTCACTGTTGTTTATCTCTCTGTTATAATTATGCATATGGCTTTCACACCGTGCAGCTGCCTCTTGAGATGCACCAGCGAATACAATTCTAATCAGTGTCTCTGCTTCAAGGGCAATCGATACAGATGTCGGCTTGTTTCCCTAAACATTGTGTCGGCACACACCTGATCTATATTACCCGCCGGGCCGGGTCCCGAAAACACACATCTCTACTCTGAGATAAGTGTACAAACACACCAATCAAAATTAATTTAAGTAAATACATTTTAGACCTCACCACCCACAGGAAGACTTTCCTCTGCGAAGTGTGGTGGCTGATTTATGATTATGTGAACACATTCCTGGAATATATGATGGAGTGTGCTGTTATATTAGCATAAAACGATTTAGGGAGGGGATGAAGTAAATTCCCTGTAGCAGGTGATAATTTATTGTAGTACCTACCTACTGAGTAAAGTAATGAGTTGTAATAAAACGTGTCACTAAATGAGTCAAAAATGTGGCAAAATTTGCTACTGTACTACATTGTCAGTAATGTAATAAAACGTCTTGCCCTCATTATGACATAAAGGTGCAGCGTATTTTTACTCATTTTACAATAATGATCTACAGCTCACACTACAGCAACTCCATATGTCGAGGAAGGCCAAGAGATGTGGTTAAAAGCTTTGGAAACAACAAATAAATTGGACCTCGTCTCGAGAAATATTAAGTCAAGCTACTATTTCCAAGGTCAAGTATGAACCAAGTATGTTGCTTTTGTATTATGTCACAAAGCTACAATTATATTACATTGAAGATAATATGAGCTATTACATCACAATATTTTTGTCAACTCATCAGTTAAGACAAGGTACACCCAACAGAAAGTAAAAATCTTTCCTCTAATAACAGTCATTTAACTTATTGGTCATAATTTGACCCATTTACAGAAACATTTTATTGCATATTTAAAAGTCACTGCGTGTCCTGCATGTTCAGTATGCCACTGTGCCTCACACAGTGAGACTGACTGGCAGGACCCAGTCATACAGTATCAATCATGGTCTATAGCTATCACATAGGAGGTGATACTACATGCCAAATGCACAAAAAAGCTGCTATGACAAGAAATGATTCATCCGCCTCTCAGACGTTTAGTGCAATATCTCTCATTAAATTCCCAGCAACCACAGCTGACAGACTCAATTGGCGGTGTGAATAATGAATCATGTTGGTCCAGAAGATACACGTTCTTCATTTAAAACATTCCTCTGCACTCATCAGCAGATCAGCGCCGCACCCCTCTGGCCAGAGGGAAAGACGTAAAACACACATGAGAGGGTGGAAACCAGTGAGCACTTGTTGGATGTGGGCACTGAGGTACGGGCAGCAGAATTGTGAAACATACTCATATAAATGTCATCATTGTTAAAACTGTATCACTAGTTCTCTTAGTGCATAAAGACTCCGTATATTCTTGTTCTATATTTAGCTATATTATATCTTTTTTTTGTTGGTACTTGAAGAGTACGCAATCAGAGTAGGCAATCAGAGTATTTCCTTCATGCTGTTTTCTCTGCTCACTGCAGCAGGAGTTTAACTGGAGGCTGGCTGCAACATTATCAAACATACCAAAAGCTCATCATTGCGTCTCATCATAACAGCACGTTTACTTTTGGAAAGAGCTGAATTAATACCACAGTAGAGTTAAGATAGGTGCATATGATCAAATGATGAATAATTATGCAAATGGTGAAAAAGCAATTCGACTGAGAGGTGGATGCTTTGAGAGTAAATGTTGCTGCTAAAGCCCTCCACAGAATGTCTGCCTTCAAATACAAATATATAGGCTTCAGGCTCAGTCTGCTGATGTGTGGGCCAAGCTGCCTTGGAATATGTATTGTCCTAACACTGAAGCTGTGTCACTGTATATTGCACTGGCAACAGTCTGAAAGATTTATTCCACTGCGGCTTGTTTTAAAGAATGTGATTTCATCTGGTTGGCTGCCAAGTATTCTCTTTTCAATCTGATTCTTTTTAATGACGAATGGCATTTCAGTCTGGAATCCTGCAGCGGCTTCGGCTCAGAAAAGGGAGCTCTTAAGGGTCGATGCTGATGCAAACGCTGGCTCACACTTGCACAAATATACACACACACACACACAACGTACAAATACATTAGGCTACACTGTACATGCCCACTCTCAACCAAACACACACATGCGCAAGCACACAAACACACACGCACATAAACACCCACAGAAACAGAACATCAAAAAGATTTTCAAAGTAGCTCGGCGTTTGTGCAGTGTCTGATGATCAGGGAGAATTTAAAATTCTGGGGCAGCCAGAGGGTTCTTCTCCCCCAAAGAAACAGCTATTAATTGTGTTGCCCTCCATTACTCCCCAGTCAGAGGCATTCAATAAAATAATTACCGGCGGGTGTTTGCTTTGGTGACAAAGAGAATATGTGATGAATGAAGATCAAGCTCGCCTAGCACTTTTTTTCCCCCCTGAGATAACGTTTGCTCTAGAGTCTGTGCACATGCAAATAAATAAATAAATAAATAAAAATTCCACTTCAGCACATAAAACAATGGCTTGCGTTGAGGTATAACGACTACATGGTTGACAAGAGCTCGACAAGTTTAGAGCATTTTATGACCTGTGTGAAATTCAATATCACTCATTTTAGTGAAAAAAGGCAGATGTCAACAGAGAAGATATAAAGTTATCTGTATACAGTCATCTCATTTATTAAGGCAGAATGATGTCAAGTCTAAATAGCACTTCCCACTAGACTATTTAACGACACAACAAATGGAATAGTTTTATTTTGACTTAAAAAGCTACGTATTCAGCTGCAGCCCTACAGCAAAATACCCACAAAAACAACAAATACCAGCAGAAAGAGTGTAATTGACCACTTTATGTGATGTTACATGGCTGGCAATGTAATAACATGTAATTTGACACAGTAGAGGTAATATGGATCTGATCATGTTTCACTTGCCCTTTCCCAACAACAGACAGACATTGATTGGTTGTTGTATTTAACGATATATGCAACGTCTGTTGTGTCAGGCAAGCAGAAGTGCTTGCTGTCTTTACAGGCAGACAACAGCCACGTAAACATACCCACATAACATCTGATCGTCTTCAGGGTTTGCACTTGTACATTGATGTACCATGGGACAGGCCTTTTGGGTTTGACACCAGGGATTTCCCTTTCTAACAACCTGGATTGTGCCAGAGGGAAAGGAGTTTATACTATTTTTTTAAAAACTGAAACACCAGGATAGATTGGACATAATTAGTAGTGAACTTTTGTTTTCTGTTTTTCAGCACTTAAAATCTGCCAGTATGTTGGATCAAAACAACAAACAAATTGATGACTTTAGTGATAAAACATCCATCCTCTCCTCCCTTTGCTGGTTACTAATTAATACAAGATGTGACTTCAAGGTGCATCTGCAAACACATGAAATAAAGTCTTGCAAGTTGCACAGATGTCACTGCGCCATATCTTCTGTGCTGTCTTATTGAAAGATGCTGGCAACGCATGTAACCTAGCAACTAAAAAGAAGAGGTCTAAAACAAAAGACATCTTTAAACCTGATTGTTTTCAGTATCACCTCATCAGCCTTAAAGGTTTACCCAAATTAGTCAGTCTCCTTATGAGAAAAACAAGGTAGTTACCACAAGTCCTGTTGATTTTATTTTTATGTCTTCAGTTTTATGATTCCATGGTCTTTGTGCACCTCCTCATCTATGTTGGGGTCGGGGCGTCTGTCTGAGTGGCAGAAGGTGAATGAGTTTGTGGTCTTTGGTTTGTATTGGTGCTTCTCCAATCTTTTTTTTTTTCATTTCAGGCTAGGAGTGTGCCAGGTAATAATGGCATCCTTTGTGATCTCTGTCTCTTCTGGTGACACTGATAACTGAGGGTCACCGTTATCGTGACCTTGATGAAGCAAAGGTGATGATGACATTTTTACTTTGTTAGTTAAGTGCATTTTTCTCTGCTAGAATTGTGTTTTTCCATTTTCAATACTTAGATGTCATTGAGGAAGGATCTCTCCCTGCCAAGACCTTTGTAGATCTACTTTTTTTTTAAACGTTTAGTTTTTCACTCTCTTGAGTGTCTAAAGTTGGAGGGTATCAGATTAATTTATCATTTCAAAACATTGCTCTCTCTGAAGGCCCTGAAACTGGCTATGGAAGTAAACTTGATTTGAACTGGCCATTTGACAAACTTGACACAAAAAGAGAAATTCAAATAATAACTTATTTATCCCTTGATTTAAAAAAAAAAAAAAGATAACAACATTTATATTTTATGGCCTCAATGTAATTTATAAATGACATACAGAAATAACACATTCTGGAGTAAAACTCTGAGTGCAACGCTACAGATACATGCAGACCGTCACACAAAGACACACACACACACACACACACACACACACTATCGTGTCAGTGGGATGCAGCAGAGCTGCAGCAGGGAGACCATCTGTGTGTTACACTGGTCCAAAACAAGCATTTCAACACTGCCTTAGTGCTGACCAGATAATATGTGACAGGTATGAGTGTGAGTGTGTTTGTGTGCTACTGGGCTAGTCACCCCTAGTAAAACTGTATGTTTTGCTGTTACCAGAGTTGTAGGTGAGTTTAGATGACAGGAAAAGTGTATGTGTCTGCCACTAAGAGAGCTGGAATACTTGGGGGACAAACCTCCCCCTTGCTGACGCTGTAGAACAAATGTCAGTAAGTCCAAATATGATTTACACTGTTAAGGATGATGAAGAAATAGATGTGGTGGAAAGATTTCAAAGTGAACTGCAGCACTTGCCAGAAACATGTACAGGATTGTGTTGAGCAGACAGCTTCTCTGTAATACATGGCTGTAATTCTGCCTCCCTGACCAATTTTGTCCTTTAAGGCCTGGAGCTGAAGGCATACTTTCATGCTCTATCCCTCAATTTATTTTCAAAGCTTTATTTCCTGGAGCCGTCTGGCAAATGGTGTGCTGCTAGTACAGTACATGCTTCCATGCCCACCCGTGCCAAGAATGTGTAGGAATCTCCCTGATCTAGACGAATAGCCAGAAAATATCTTACCAGGGAGAGGGAGAGATTGCAACATGTTGCAATCCTTTCAGTTGGTCTGTCATCTTATTATGACTGACCTCAAAAATGTAGCTAGGATTGTGTACATCTACTATTTTTGAAGGCTGCAGTTACAGACTGTGTGTAGCCCATATAATGCAGTCCACACATTACAAGGCGGTTTGTGTACATACCATTGTTCCTTTGTTTCAATCATTTGCAGGAAGTACAGAAATTAATCAATGTAGCTGTATGCTGCCATAATATAATCACCATTACCAATATCGTAGATCAGTACTCAGCACAAAAAGCTGACATCAGCTGGATGAATGAGTTGGATGAACTTTATTTACACACTCCCCCCAAAACAACAGGCTCCAAACAAGATTACTAGACAGACTTATCTTTAGAAGCAGAGGAAATAACTACACCAAGAGCACTTTGTTCGTAGCCAAAGCAGATGACCTAATATGGAGCAGAAGATTCATTTTTGAGTCATGTGCCTCATAGACAAAATTATTCAAATGTTGTGTCTGACTGCCAAAGAGCTCTGCATGAAAATAATAATACCCTCGTGACAACCACTCTATCCCTGGCAGCGACGCAGCTTGTAACCTCTGATAATTATATTGAGAGCCCAACAGTAATGACAACCCTCCAATGCCACAGAAAGAAAAGACTTTCCTCTTAAAGCAGCAGTGGTCAAACAGTAAAATCCACTGCTTTCTGAAACGTATACATGAGATAATGCTTTGCAAAGCATGTGGTTACCCCAGGCTATATCAGCTTGGAAACGACTGTCTGTCCCTCCCATTGGGCAGTACCTTGGGAAATGTGACTCTGCTGTGTGGTGTGGTCGCAGTGCAGAAAGAGTAAAACAAATGTGTATCCTATACAATGTCCTCACCCTGTAATAAACCTATAGCTTTGCCATGCAATGTTCAATTTAGAATCTTTTTGGAGGTGGAAAAAGTATCCCTACACACTTTCCAGATGTGACCCTTCATAGCAAAATGTAAAATATTGGTGGCAAAAGCAAACGTAAACCAAAGTGCTGAGCCTGGTATTATCAACAGCCTCTCCCCCTCTGGTCACACACATCGTCTCCCTCACACATGCCTCTGGTTGTTGGTGGGGCTTCCGCATCAAACAACACTGTGATAGTGGAGTTTGTACTTTATACCCTGGCAAACATGAGCAACGTGCTTTATCAACACGTAATGGGATATACACTGAGACAAGCAGGGAGCTGCTATTTCATTCTGGGTTTGTTTGCACAGCTGCTAACCCACTTTCTGTTCTCATTCTGTGAAAATTGAACCCTGAAATTGACATTTTCACAAATATAAAATAGTTGAACTATACCTCATTATATGCAGAGGGGATTTGATTGGAGTTTTCTGCGCACTGTAGCAGTAGGAACTGGATTATGTCACTGGACCATAGCATATTAGGATTTTTTTTACAATGTCAGAAAATGTCCCAGCCTGGTGCTGCGTTTTGGGAAAATGGTTGACTACACAAGCCAAAGATAATCCTTAAAGCTGGCCAAGTGGAAAGCCAGTAAGGGAATTATGGAGATGATTGGCAATCTAATGATAACATCCAAACCCAACGTCAGACTGACTGCATGTCACAACCTTATAATCCTTCTGCACAAGAATGGTGCCATTTCCCTCCAATGTTTCCACCACTGCATCCAGATATAACAGATGGTGATGCTTTTCACTAATCGTTCATTCTGAATCACAGCAGTCGCTGGAAGCCACTAGAATAATATGTTTGTTTAATGTTTACCAAGCACGTGTGAAATGCAGATGAGGAAATAAGACGATGTCACATTTCCTGGTGCATGTTTGTGGTGAGCATGTGTTAGAGATGGCTTTATACAAGATAATGGGAAAAGTTTGATTCAAGCCAAATAAAGGCATGCACAGACAAGCAAAAATATAAACTTCCCACAAAGGAATGTCATATAATTATCATTATGCCTCAGTGTATAGTTTGAGTCTGGGTTGTGTGAACTCTTACCAGAGGACACAGATGAACCTGAGAGGCTTGAGTTACTGGATGCTGCCATCCCAACCAGTTTCACGGCTCGGTTACTCCCGTTTGGCCAAGGTGCGCTCGCAGCAGCTCGTCCCCGGCGGTGCCTCCATTTCTCTCACGCCCCGATGTGCTTCACCTTTGACAACTCTACCGGTGACTATTTCATGTCTCGCCTCGAGTCCCGAGCCCACCACCCGTCTGTCTGACTGCGCCGATCCTTCCTCTCGGCTCGCTGCGCGCCTTGGTAAGGAGCTCACGCTGCAGCATTCACTGACGGTGCTGCCGCCACAGATAAAAATAGTCAGACAAGCTACAGGAATATACTCCGTGTGGATCAGTTTCTCCGGAGCATTTCCTCACACACTGGACAGACAGAATCTGTAGGTCTAGATTTGTGCCATGTAGAAATGAGCTATGGTTTCCATGTGCCACTTTAAGGACTGTAATAAACACACTACACTGCAGCGTAGGCGCGCCTTCTTAAAGTGAAAGTTTGGAGCAGGGTTGTCAGATGTAAGCAACCCCGACTGGCAAAAGAAGCCCAAAACAATCGCCTCTAGTTCTGTTTGCAGAATCCAAAACAGACGTTCAGCCCACGGTTATATGAGATCCATGCAAAGGCCCAACTGGCTAAACCACATTATTCAGGCTTTGGCATTGGTTATTTTCATCAGATGTCATGTTATGTTATGTTGACAGAGCCAGAATGAATGTAAGTGTTTTTTGCGCCATCTGGTGGGGCTGCTTTCCCACTTTTCCCTGGGATCACAGATTATAGAAAAAGATGGACATGTATGGACTGTGTGACATTAATTACAGATTTTGAAAAGAGGTTTTGAAGCCCAGGGTTTTCCTCAATTTCCTATTTACAACTTGGGTTGACTGCTGTCATCTTAATTTTGCTTATGACTAACAGGATGCCGGTTTGATCCCTGGAGTGGCGGGGTAAATCTGGGCAGTTAGGCGGAAGAGCAGCACTCCCTTCTCTGTCATTACCACTGCTGACATTACCACTGCCTTTGAGAAAGACACTTAGCCCACAAATGCTCCAGTGCAGATGTTCAATGGACAACAGATCAGACTGTGTGGCTGTAGTGTGGGCAGCTTCCAGACTAGAATGTGTGCAACTAAAGTGTAAGCAAATATATTTACACTAATGATTAAAATTGCCACCAAGACAGACATGAGAATAAGTGAAATCATCCTCCTCACCTGTTCACCTGAGCTGTCACATCACAGTCCACAATTTGCTTCCCAGCTTTGAGTAGCTTCTTCATTTCCATTGTGCACTGCATTGTATGGCAGTCAACACCACATGCTAAAATTAAGTGATGTTAGATAGGTGATTTTATTAAGGTGTTAATATGGCAGAGTTGTGTGTCAGTCAGCTTATCTTAGAGTTCCTCTGCCCCCTATTGGCCAAAAAGCAATAACTGCAGCTTTTTTTAAATCTCAGTGTTAATACTATAATCAGTATTTGCGTTAGGTGCTGATGGACATTAATAGCTTTTTTTAAGGCAAGCATTCTGACATTTATTGCAGGACACACACAGGCATTAACATTAATAATGTGCTCGCCATTTATGTCTTGCAGTTACACAGCCCTGTTGTTGTGGCTTATAGGCGCTTTTCAAGGACATGTCTCAGTAAGAAAAGCACAGGTATGAATGATAAAATTAATGATGGCTGAATTCTATTTAGCAGCTTCAGTTTCAAGGTCCTGGTATTGTTCATGCTGGCTCACTGTCACACTGTCATGGCTTACTGGGACACTTGAATAGAACAGACTAGTCATCGTTAATGTAACACCTGTGCTTTTCCTACTATGACAAGTGAAAATGTCTGCCATGAAAAAGACCCATAATAATACTAATATAATAGCCTATATAATAAAAATTAAAACACATGGATCTTAGTATACATGGTAGACTTTTTAAAGGTGCATTAATCAATTTTAGGCCACTGTGTGACAGACACACAGCTCTAACATACATATCTTATCAACTAAAGTTACCAAACCAGTCATGTAGCCTAGTGTCCCAGTTTTTATGCTAACCAATTATATAAAGTGTACAGTCAGCTAAAAATGCTGACTGAGCCTTATTTTGGTAGTGAGTTTAAAATAAGCACTTTAACACTTTCAGGAAATAATAAAAAGGTGTGTGCTTAAATTAAACTATGAATACAACTGCCCCATTTAATTTAAACATTTTTACAAAAAGCTAGTTTATTAATTAAAGGATGTATTACTATATTTTTTTGCTTTGTGAACTGTCAGCAGCTATATATTTTCACTTCACTTATTTCCCCAGCTGTCTCACTTGCATTGTGGGACAAAAGTGTCTGTCAAGCACTGAAAAAGTAAGTGATTTTAGTATTTAGGTATACTTCATTTTGCCATTTTCTTCTCTGACGATACACAGCGCAGGCTAAAATATCCCTTCAAAAAGCTAATGTGACATTATGTCCAAGTAAACTAGGGCACAACATGTGTATGAGTATGACAGGCACCGAATTAGTCATTAGTAGACCCACATGCTTACCCTCAAAACTATCTTCTTAATCATAGACTGTATATATACACAATAGTATTATACATCATAAGACAATAGGCTCGTTCGAGATGAACTGCGCTTCGTCTGAAAAGTGGACGAGATCAGGCGGCAGCAGCAGGGGGCGGTCAGGCAGTTTCAGCAGCCTTCAAAGCATATACAGAAAGTCACAGAAATATTTACATCCTGTTAGATCCACCTGTAGGCTACCTGAAGTTTGCAGATCACGTTCGGATAGCTATGGCTGAAATAAACTGTTTTATTTTCATTATCAATCCCGCAAGATATGTTTGTTAACAGATGAAACCGTGATTGCACAACATACAGCAACAATCTGACGTTAAATATTACAATTACACAGAAAATTAGGATTTTCTACAAAACGTGGTGTTCGCGGTCTAAACTAAGAGCCAATCAGCTCATTGATCAGGCTACAGCCAGGCGTTTCCCATCATGCCCTGGGTCTTGCAGCCGGTGGAGAACAGCTGCGGCGCCTGGCTTTAAAAACTGCGGCCACTTCGATCTCGTGAGGTTATTGTTGCCCACGTGTGCATGACGTCGGAGAAAGTCGGGATCAAATCTAACCAGCATGCATTGTGCAGTGATCGCCTGTAATCGATTCTGTGCAGGCCTGGCTCATCTCGAACGAGCCTAATAATCCTGCATATACAGTCTATGTTTCTTAATTGTATCCCATTTGTTTGCCTATCTAGCTAAAGAAAGCCTCGCTGCTACTCTTAAACAAACAGTTTAACTCACCAAGTCAGACTAACCTACTTTGAAATAGGGATGTTTTAGAAAACACTACACCAACGTTCATCCGTCTGTTTAGGCAACTTAGCTAAGACGCCGGGAGTTTCCTGCAAGACCGCGTTGAGGGTTGCACGACGACGTCAGTAAACAACGACCACGTGATGTAATACATCATATGACCCACGCAGAGCTGATCATGTGACTCAGCCTTACAGGTTCACTCTCTTCAGTCCACGGCAGACCAAGCTGAAGACGTCTCTCTGATTAAAGGCTGAACTTTCTCCTGTTGCCATAGAAACGACAGTGAACATGAGGTGAGTTTCGACAAATTAAAACTTGTTTTTTTCACTTCCTCCGACTGCTGTCAGACACGTGCTGAGCCTGTAGTCAGACTGTTTTGAAATATGAGTGACTCGCGGTATTTGAGGTTCACGCATCATCACGGGCCTGTAGTCTGATATGTATTTTGTAAATCCTGGCAGGCTGTGGAGGGAAACTCTGGGTTTCCTCTTACTGTGGGCCTGTCTGGACTCTGCACACTCAAGGAGGTGCTCGTCGTTTTTCTGCCGAAAATCTCACCGTGTCAGCGGCCTGAATGGAGTCGACCCCGGGTCTCCTCTCTTTCTCACTCCTTACCTGGAGAAGGGCGCCATAGATGAAGGTATAAGCACCCATTTACTGCCATAATACTGCAGCCAAGGTTCATTGTTATAGTTTTTCATGCAGTCTGTCTAAGGCACCAATCAGACATCTTTTCTTTTTGTTCAAGCCAGGAAACTGAGTCTGGTAGGAGATCTGCCAGGTGCCAACGTCAAGAGTTATGCCGGGTACCTCACAGTCAACAAACAATACAACAGCAACCTCTTCTTTTGGTTCTTCCCTGCACTGATGGTAGGCTCAAACTTCTTCTTTACAACAGGGGCTTTCCAGACGACACAATTACATTACTGTCAGTGCTGTAGTTTGGGAGAGGAAATAGGAGGAAACAGAAAATGTGTTCAGTTGTTCAGAAAATTGTTATTCTTGTGTGTTTTCTTTGGAATTCAACTTGATTGTACTTGGGGTATTTGAACTGTGCTCCCTCAGTCAACTTGTGATAAGGAATTGCACTGTGTATATTTAGTCAGCTGCAGTACAGGAATGCCAGCTATGATGGTCAGACTTTGTTTAAAGTCACATTTTTTTAAATAAAGGTCTTATAGGAAGAGTGAGTGTTTTCCAGGCTATTTTTGGGAACTTTTTGTGTGTGTGTGTGTGTGTGTGTGTGTGTGTGTGTGTGTGAAAGCTATAAATCAGTAACCAAGTCTCATGTCTGTGTTTCATACTTTAGTGTAGTAATGTCACATGACACATCCATGACTGACACCGAACAAAAGATCAGCGTCGTAGCCTTAAAGAATATCTGTTTTTTTAATTCAAATGAACCTCACATCATAGTGCGTGACATTTACGTTTATTTCCCTTTAAAAAAATAATTCTGCGTTCAGTCCAAGACGCTCTTTCCAGTTCGGCGTCTGTGAATATGCTTCTGTGTGCGACAGCTACCGTTTAGAGGAGTCTGTGTTTCCTAATATGCACACTGTATGAGAGTTAATGCATCACTCGCATATTTAAACATATTTCTGAGACTCCTTACATGACAGGAGACATGCATGACATGCTACTGCGTGATGTATTGTTAAAAAAAATCTAATTTTTTAAAAGAAAATGATTTCTGACATAAAGAACAGAGAAAATTTATTTTTTTCTAAGCAAATTGTTGAGTAGACAATATGTTTGCACATCTTCAAACAGTAAGCAGTGATGACTGATCTGTTTTCACTTTATGCTAAATCTTAAAAAAATGTATTAAATTATAGTCCAATGTTTATATTCCCACATTAGGTGACAAAAGACAGATGTTTGACATTGTACTTTGATTATTTGCCGCATCTCTCTACAGTCTGATGAACCTAAACCTGACCCCATTTTAATCTTTATTACTATCACTGGTTAGGAAGTTGAGTGCCAACATTGGTCTATCCAAATAAAGTTTATAAACTGTAGTCACCACTGGGTGGTGCTGAGATCTTGACTCTGTGTGCTCTGCTCTGACTGACAGGCAAGCCAAGATAAAGCTCCGGTCCTGCTCTGGCTGCAAGGCGGGCCCGGCGGCACCTCCATGTTCGGCCTCTTTGTGGAACATGGACCATATGTGGTGTATAAGAACTTGTCTGGTAAGAAGTGGTTTGGTGCTACAGCAGCATGCATAAACACCTACTGTAATCCGTGCTAATAAGTTTGAGCCCTGTATAGTTTGTGTTCGAGCGTTGTTTAGCTTTCCTGATCTGCTTATGTTTTTTGTCTTTGCAGTTGGTTTGAGGGATTACGCTTGGACATCGAGATATTCAGTTTTGTACATTGACAACCCAGTACGTATTACTTATTTATCCTCAGACAACTAATTACATGACACGTGTCTTTCATTCAAGGTTTCTCAGCTCATTCGTCTTTCTCGTGTGCATGAATATTTACTGACAAGTCTTTGAGGAAGAGTCTTTGGTTTTCTAGGTTGGAACAGGTTTCAGCTTCACTAATGATGACCGAGGTTTTGCTCAGAACCAGGATGATGTTGGCAGAGATCTGTACAGGTAAAACATCCAACTCAAACATTGTATTCTTGTCACTTGGATCTGGTCTGGTGTTTGATTGTTCCTACCTCTTTTATTATTCCTGTCTCTGTCTTTAACAGTGCTTTAACCCAGTTCTTCCAGATCTTTCCAGAGTATCAGTCCAATGAGTTCTATGCAACTGGGGAGGTATGTTATTTATCTTTTCAAGCTTTGCAAGTGAATATGAATACTTCTTTAAAATATTGTCCTAACCCATGTTAACCTTCTTTGTCGCCATGCAGTCTTATGCAGGGAAATATGTTCCTGCCATTTCTTACTACATCCATAAAAACAACCCCACTGCCAAAGTGAAAAT
Organism: Maccullochella peelii; assembly: GCA_002120245.1. Lineage (NCBI taxonomy): Eukaryota > Metazoa > Chordata > Actinopteri > Centrarchiformes > Percichthyidae > Maccullochella > Maccullochella peelii. Next base: position 138,553 of record LKNJ01000388.1, on the reverse strand, counting down.
TAACCTCATGGGGATGGTTATCGGTGATGGGCTCTGTGATCCAGAAATGGTGCGTATGTGACAGTCTCATTTTCTGCCATTCTTCAAACTACCAATCATCTTGATTTATGACTTGTTGTTGACATACGCTTTTCACTTCTCCTCTGCTTGATCCCGTCTGGTGTTATTGGCATAGCAGTCTGCAGTACAGTCATGTTAATGCAGAAATGAGATAAGTATAATGTTTTACTTCTTTCCATTTCAGATGCTGGGTGGTTACGGTGAGTTCATGTACCAAACAGGCATGATAGATGAACTCCAAAAACAGTACGTCGTCCAGCAGACAGACTTAGGGGTTAAACTCATCCACCAGCAGAAGTGGGTAGAGGCCTTTCAGGTAAGAGATGCTGGGGGCCTCTTACATTTGTCAAAATACAAGTCGGTGTTATTTATCGTCATTTGCTTAGATTTGTCTTGACTCATTTCTAATCGTTTAATAAATTAATGCCATTTCTATTATCACATATTTCTGAAACAAACAGAATTAGAATTGTGAATAAAACCTTATTGTGAGTGAGATTCAGCTGAATGTTTTGTTTAACGTCTGACTTCAGGTTTTTGATAGCTTGCTGAATGGTGACGTGGACCCATATCCCTCCTTCTTCCAAAATGCTACAGGCTGCACCAACTACTTCAACTACATGACATGTCAGGTACTTAGAAACACTGGCAGAGCTCAAACTTTATATACAAATAAACTAGTTATTACTTAGTCTTTGCACAACCCATTACATTTTTTTTGTGCACCACAGGAGCCTGAAGACCAGGAGTACTTCTCCCAGTTTGTGACTCTGCCGGCGGTGCGGCGTGCCATCCATGTGGGGAACCTGACGTTCCACGACGGCTCAGAGGTGGAGAAGCACCTTCTGCAGGATGTCATGAAGAGCATCAAACCGTGGCTGGGGGTGCTGATGGACAACTATAGGGTGAGGGGTGTATCCACTGTGGTTGTAGTTTGTCTGCAGTGTACACTGGTAGCATGTTTAATTGTTTTATAGAGTCAAGCTGAGAGATACAGTATATTGACATAATGGTGTCGTGATGGACAATAGTCTACGATTATAATGGCATGATTGAATATTCAAACTAAATCACATGTAGCCAGTGTTAATCACATTATTGTTATTGAGACATTTGGTCAAAAAACATGATTTAATTTTTGTCTATCATCATCATCATCAAGGCCCTCTGTGACACTCTTTCCCTGTTTGGTCCATTTCTACATACATCCAGGTCTTAATCTACAGTGGTCAGCTGGATGTCATTGTAGCAGCCCCACTGACTGAGAGGTTCCTGCCTACTGTCAACTGGACTGGGGCTGCTGAGTACGAAACAGCCGCTCGCTTCCACTGGAAGGTTCAGCCCCGTGACACAGAGGTGGCAGGTTACGTGAGACAAGTGGGAGAGTTTTACCAGGTGAGCAGATGGTAACAGTCGAAACAATGTGAAAATAACTCCACGAACACCTGTTTTTGAATTCTGTCCTCTTGTCATGCAGGTCATCATCCGAGGAGGGGGACACATTCTGCCTTACGACCAGCCAGCAAGGTCCTTTGACATGATTGACAGATTCCTTTCAACACGGGGCTGGGTATGAAATGTTGTGGTGCTGATCAAAGGACCTCCACTTTAGAGAGCATATTGATGATTATTGACTGTTGATTGTCTCAAGCAGTGTAAATCAGCACATTGTTGGGTTTGTTCACAAGTTTTTTATTTGTTTTTATTTTTTTTTTAAACATTTTAGCAGATGTGGCATTTGGTTTAGGACTTTGGACTGATCTGTGATGCACTGCAAATTTAATAAGTTCTCTATTAGCCTGGATCCAGACCTCTGAATCGCTGCCCACATTTCAGATTCTTTTCAGCGACTCAAATAGTTAAAATAAATGAAATGGTAATTCATTCTACTTATCAGGCCTGAGTTCTATGAAAGCCATTTCATGTTGGGATTGTGTGAGGGAATATATAGTTTATGTTGCATTCAATTACTACACGCTTGAAGATGAAATGTACAGAATGAACCATCAAACCAGAGCTAAATTGTCTTGAAATAAAATGTGTTTTTTTATAAATCTGAGTGTCTTAACGATGAGAGAAGCAACCTTTTCTAAAGGACTGCTGTTGCGGTGTTTCACAGGTATGGCAGCACCTGTTGATGAATGGGAGTTCTCCTCTCAAGTACTGTTTGGTTAATCAACAAAATGTACACCAGGGGTCACTGTGCTCCAAAAAAATTTCATTGGATACCCAGAAATTAAAAAAACAGTATCACTTCAGAAAACTGCTGTGGTCATTCAATGCATATAAAAAAAAATTTAGACCATTAGATCTGATTATCTGAACTTAGGTCCTAAAAACAATATTTGATTATATTGATAGGGGCCACTTTGCATGTTGCAACAATACACAATGCTTGTTAATATATATTTATATTTTCGCTACTGTTGTGGCTTTAAAACATGGTTGACACGCTGCAGTGTTTCCGTTGTGATGTTGACAGAAGGTCAGAAAGATGTTTGTGTACTGAAGTTAACTGCCATGTTATTTCATCAGGCAACTATCACGATGTCTAGACGGTTGAATAATTAATGAGTATTCTAAACCTTTAAATCATCTAACTATTTAATGAGCAGTTATGTCTCAAGGACAAGCATCGGCAATTACTGTTGATCATTAGTTCTCTTTTAATAGAATTCTTCAAATATTTTTTGCACTCTGGCTACCTGTACAGGAAATAATTGTGTCACTAGATTTCAAGTACAGGTAGCTGTGACATCGATTCACATCCGTTAGTTGTACGTTACAGAACAAGTGCTTTATTTTCATACCGTAATGTAACTGCCGTGACACTTTAACATCTGTACAAATGCAAAACAAAACAAAATGGAGACAATGTCATTATAGACACAAAAAAAATGTACAAAGTTATGCAGGCAAGAATGGATTCATCAATTCATTACATATAAACAATGTATTTAAGCGCTGGAATGAGCCTTGACGTACAACAAAAGGCAACAAGTGCTATGCAGACATTATTTACAAGCATGTACCACACATTTACTCCCTTCAAAAAGAAAGGTGGTTGCATTACATGTACAGGATTACAGAAATGAATGACATTATGTACAGTATTTATAGTTTTAGATTTAAAATAATACAATGATAACATCATTGATGTGTAGGAATTGTTCTCCACCTCTCACAAACCCGCACAGAGACACTCACACTGCACGTCCACCTGTCCTTTTTGTCTGCCTCTACAGTAACAAATGTCTTTCTGAACCTGGATCGTCTGTCAAAAATGAAACTAGAGACTCTCATATCTAACTCTAAAATAGCAACATCCTCCAAATGATTCCAGTTGAAAGTATTTTGAGGTCATAACCATATTTTCACATGCAAGAGGATAATTTGGAATGATTAACAATCTAAATATGGTTTTAAAAACAACAACAACCTTAAAATAAGGCAAGCTTCAGTTCAAAGGGTTGGTACAACAAAGCCCTTTTCAAGAGAATCTATTTCTCTGTCTCATCAACACACATATCAAACTGCACACGCATACTCCAAAGTTATGACATGATATAAACTTGAAGGTAACCCATTATGAGGATAAAGATTTTCAATTTACATGTAAGCTTCCTTCATCTTTGACAAAACTGGAGCTGTTTTTTAATTTTTTTGTTTTTTTTACAGAGTAAAAAGGGCACAGGGTCCTTAATTGAGCCTCATCCTACAATACGAGCTCTAGCTTCCCTTCTATCTACAGATATGTGATGCATGCCAGGTGCAGTCTCTCCATAAAGCCAAACACAGTTAGTTTTCTCGCTGGTGTGTGAAAAAAGGGGGATCTCTGAGAATTACTCTGACCTTAATATGGCTATTCAACCCTCTGGCATGACAGAGGACAAAGTGCATAGACAGCTCTGCGATCGCTCCACCTGTCAGTGGAATGTATTTCATCCATCCTACTGTAAAACACAGTGCATTATGGTCATCACGCTAATGAACTGACATTCCTGGTCATAGGAAAGAGAAAGAGGAGATGTGGTCAACATGAGAAGGCATGATGTTTCAAGGCTGGAAAGGGGGATTAAAAAAGGTCAAGCCTGTAAGTACATCCATTGCCAATCTGATACTGCAGAGGAGGCCTGAGAAAGAGAGGAGGAGAAATTGATGAAGAGGCCAGAAGTCAAATGGAAAACGGGTATTTTTCTCCTTGGTCAGCTGGTTTTGCCCTTACATGCAGCAGACATCCACAACAAAGCCAATAACAGAGAGAACTCAATAATACAATATGCTGAGAATTAAATGAGATTTTTTGATTGTTTGAAGATAAAGAGTGGCATTTTGCTGTCTTCAGTGAGCCAACAAAAGATTTTAAGAAAGATTCAGGCACATTGTGACATTTTGGAAAGCACAGGCATAAACTGCTCCTCTTTAGAAACTGTAACACTCTTTGCCAGTTGTGGGATGCCAGTCAAAAAAAAAAAAAAAAAAATCATGCTCAAGGTCACTTTCTCACATACACCTGCTGAACTTTGTTCTGCAGAGGAAAGAAGAAAAAAACACAAACGCATAATATACATCATTCACATTGCACACTCAAAACTATGCAGACGCACGCAATCGAATGTTATATTCATTTGGGATTTGAAATCCAAAATGCGGATCCAGATGCACAGTCACACAAAAAGAGGCCTCAATAATTAAAGCTTCAGTTGGTCCTGGAGAGCGGAGGAGTTTGTTTCAAACCCCCGAGCTGCCTCACTGATATCACAGTGTACAGTTCTGTAGCTGTAACAGCATCGCATGTCCTTGGGACCAGAGTGGCTTGGCCATGCTGATCATAATGTGGACAGACAGCAGAGAAGGTGATCAATACTGCGATGTATTGCTTCCATTTGATCGCGTTTTCACCGTCTTGCTGTACTTAATAACACTCTTTAAGAATACCGCTGACAGGGAAAAGGTTAACAGTCATATACGTTTCTAGGAAAGAAAAGGATCATTACACCTGCTTGCATATTCCTGTCTTCTAGACATCATGGTGACAATTTGACTGCTTCAGAAGACAGCTTAAAGGCAGCGACATCACACTCGCTTATTCAGAGTCTGTTGCATATACTCAACATACTGTCCACATGTGATATACAAAGAGTGATTTGACTCATTTTTCAGTCCATCAGGCATACAGAGATGTAAGGGTTGCTTATAGAGATGACCGTCTGAGGCTTATGTCTCTTTCTTTCCTCTGGTTTCGTGACCACCGTGGTCCATTTTGTACCATTACACAACAGAAAAAGTTGCTTAAATGCTGCATGAGATTAACAAAACTCCCTTTTCGCTAAAAGCACAAATAAAAAAACATTAAAAAAAAAAGAGGTAACAAACCATAGAACATTTATGCGTTAATAGGGTTGGTCTATAAAAATACATACTGTAGCTACTGTATAAAGAACAGCCTCACAGGCCTTTGAGGTTTTTCTTGATGGAGGGAGAGGGGGGGGCAGCATGTGCAGCTGGCAACCCTCAGAAAGCAGGGTAGTAGGGGGGCTGTTTGGGGCTACAGCTGGGGTTATAGTCTCTCCTGTCCCTAGTGGATGGGGTTAATGTCTGTGCGGTGGTTGGCTTGCCCGTGCACACTGCTGCCCCCTACGGTTGTGGTGGAGGTGGTGATGGTGTTGTGCTGAATGACCTGCTGCTGGGAGCACGCTGGTGCTGGACTGCCCGCCGGACTGCTCTCTGGACCTGAGGAGACAGCAGAGACATTAATGAGGATGGACGACATGTGTGTACAGTATGTGTGCGTGCAAGTGTTAATACTACGACCTTCAAGCTCTACGCATAGGCTTCAAAACATAATGTGACAGTAAAATAAACAATAATAAAATAACATCTAAATAAACACAGACCAAATCTTATTATTGTTAAAAAACAGCTTTATTAGCAGATACATTTCAAACACATAACACACTAAATTCACACCTAAAATCTCACCTGTCATCCTAAAATAGGATGGATAACACAAAAATGGAAAAGTGAATCATTCAACTCCATAAACACGCCTGATGACTTTTGGACACATTGAAGGTGACATCTGTACACAAGCTAGACTCATCGATGAAAGTCTCTCCCAGCCCAGTCTGGGAGTTGGCTCTCTTCTGTATAAAAGAACCATTCAGCCAAGGGGGATGTGAGCCTTATTTTCCTGTGCTAACGCCACACAGGGAGGTGCCTTATCCTAATTACATGGAAATGTCATTCGTATCCGTATCAAAGGGTGGGGCTCTGATGTCATGTGCGGCGGAGCTGAGGCACAGTGCAATAATCAGCGAGATGCTGGGGCATCCATGAGAGTTTGGGTGCCAATGTGCAGCCTGTGACGTCTTTCTCACATTGAGTCTCGGCTGCCTCCGTGCGCGGAGGCACTGTCAGATGGAAAAACAGGTCTCATACGGGATTCAGACTACCAACTCCCAGTCCAGGCTGGCTACCAGAGTGTGCAACACCCATATGTGAAAGGAAGAGTCCTGCAGTGAGCGTGGGAGCTGGATACCAGCACATAGGAGCGAAGAGTCTTGGCAGTCACTCCGTGTCCATCACAGTCCAGTCTGTAGAGTTTAAACCTTTCCTCTGGCAAGACAATTAACGGCAGTGCTATCTGCACTGCAGGGCTAAGGCACACAGATGAAGGGGTGTTTTTGGTCAAATTCCCAAGTGTGTGTGTGTGTCTGTGTTTGAGCTACTCACTGAGGTAACCTTGGGACTCTTTCTGCATAGTGGTGATGGGACAGTCCTTGTGTGTGAGGAGAAGCTGCTTGAGTTGGGTCACCTCATTCTTTAGCATGGTCACTTCATTCTGAAATGCAAGAAAACACACAAGCATTTTAAGATCATCCACGGAATCCACAATTAAAGCAGACTATGCTATTATTGTATGCATTCCCATTATAACTACCATATACCATATATTTCATCAGGGTTCTTTTATATATTGGATTGGGCTCAATTTTTAACTGAAAACCTGTGTTACAAATTTGAGACATGGAGTTTGAAAGATGAGGGCATTTACCAGGCAGGGAGGGTCTAACAAAAGATGCTAATCAGCTGCATTATGGGAATTGTAGGATCCAGTGTTTCATACCAGTCCAACATTGACAACATCCAACTGATTTTGTTAGTGTTGGACTCATACTCAAACTCATACCAATCCAAACTTACTGCCATTATCTCTGGTGCAAAACGGGATAATATCATGAAGTTAAGTTCATTGTGTACCTGAAGCTGCATGTTGGTCTGAGTGAGCTCTTCTGCTTTCTTCTCTAATGACATCACCCACACTTTTCTCTTCTGTCTGCATCTTGTTGCTGCTGCTCTGTTCCGCTCCAGAAACTTCCGCCGACGTTCGTCCGGATCCTCGTCCACTACTCGCCTGCGCCGCCCGCCGCTGGGGGGCGGAGACTGCATCGTCTGCGTGGGCTGCATCTGCTGGGTTGCAGGTGACATCTGAAACACGAGGGGGAAAGATATCAGCATCACTGAGCTCTCTCTGATGAGTGTCTGCCACCATCCAACCAGACAGGTAACCAGTCTGACACACCTGGTTAACAGCCTGCCACCTGTTTGCTGTCACCTCTCCACTGCCCTCAAAGCCTAAAAACAAACATCTATACATTACCTCCAGCGGCTATTCCATGTCTGGCAACTTCCCCAAAAACAACATCTGGTTGTGCCACGTGCCCTGTGAGCCGGGCTGTTGGCGTCAGGTGTGACAGAGTGAGTGAGTGACTGGGCTGATTCACCGGCCTGCCCACCTTTTTAAAGAGGTGTCAGGAAGCTGTTTTCCACCGCCCACTTCCACTCAGACTAACACCACCAGACACAGGCAAAAGACTTGTTTCTAAAACCATACGTGCACTGACAGATCTTGACATATACTTGGCAAGGTCAAGTGTTTTCAGTCTTCAGATCATTACCATTTTTATGAGAACCATGGAAAATACAAGCTGCTTTAATGGCCGCTGTGCCTACAGAGAGTGTTGTTTTAATGCCTTAATGATACATTTGGAACATACAGTGAATTGCATTTCTTGATGTCGGACTGTCCTTCATCCAAAATGCTTGGCATTGCAGAGGGCGCTAGACAATGCAAGGACAGCGTGTCTCACATCATGTTATTTTTAATGCTGTGAGCAGTACTTTCAAACGTTCAATTAAAATTAAACCAAATATATTCACAGCTAAGATGTTCCAGAACTATTAACCAAGGCTGTCATCATCAGGACCAGCATTTTCTTCTTCTGCACCTGGAGCATGTTGTGGCTACATAATGGCAGCTTGGCAGAGAAGGACGGCATGGAGCATAATTCAAAAGACAGTCCTGAGCATCTTTTATAATGGCCACATTATGGCCTCTTCATGACCCTTTCCCTCCATGGCAGGCGTCTGACACTGACCTGTAGCTGACCAACCTCAAAGGAAAAAATTACCTTTGAGATGGTTGCCAGGAAACTACTTGGCATTATGGCTGCATCATTTCAGCTATACTTCTATACTAAACCACTAATAGCTGACTTTAAAACTGCTCAAAGGGCTTCTAAAGCGCTGCCTTGTTCTAGTCATGGTACCTATACAGTGGCTTCCAGCTACATGAGAAGTTTTAATGTGCAGTGTAGTTAATGTGTTATTGAACTTGTGGCTGTCTGAAAGCTTTGGCTCTCCCGGGAATGTGTTTTGCTTACATGTGAAGAAGAGTGCATTGGATGGTGCGGTGAGGTCTGGTGTGGGTGCCCGGGATGGAGGTGGGGATTGTGGGAGTTGTGATGGGGGTTGTGGCCCTGCGGGTGGTGGTGCTGTCCACCCTGGCCGTGGCCCTGGCTGTGGTGGTGATGGCCGTGGTGCTGGTACGCGTGGGGAGGGGCTTGCAGGTGCTGGTGTGGGTGTGAGTGCATGTGATGGTGGCCGCCTTGCTCCTGCCGCGATGACATCATCTCCATCATGTGGCCCATGGAGTTCATGTTGCCGTTGGCGATGGCACCCGGGTGGTGTGAAAGTGCAGCCTTCAGCCTCTGAGTAGATAAAATGGACACCAAACAAAATGCTCAACAAAATTTTTCATATGCTCTCATCTATCAGTGTGCTGATTATCAACAGTTACAGAGCGTGTTCATGTGCTGACTAGGAGATGATGAATGACTCCATAAATCCATATGTCAAGAGAACAAATCAAAGCCACTTAGGCTGTCCTCTGTCTCTCCTTCAGTCTTGTCATTCTCCCGCTTTACCTTCCGTGATTGCTCTCCCACCAGTCCCTCCTCTTCATATTCCTAATAGCCTCTCTCTCCTCTATGCACGTGTGTGTGTGTGTGTGTGTGTGTGTGTGTCTGGATGTCTGCCCGTGAGATGAGCTTGCTGGCAAGGTGTGAGCCTCAGACTGCTCCCTTGCCGTTGAGGAGGTTTGTTGCTTTAACCGTGTGGTCTACTTAGCCCTGACTGAGCTGGTGTCTCTGAGCGGCCTGGGAGGGAGACCAAAGAGAGGCTCTCTCAAGGTGTGCTGTGTTCCTTGTGTTTACTGAATGCACCTCTCCTCAAGAGTCTGTTTTTCTGGGCATTACATAAAGACAACCACAAGACCAGAAAAAAAAATCCTAATCCAAATATACAAGTGCCAAAATATGTCTTCAGGCTTCATTTGTTGTACACAAACCCAGACAAAATTTTAAAAAATCCATGTCTGAACCCTTTCATGACTTATTCACATGTTAACCGCTTTAGGAATATCAGGTTGAGAGAGAATGTTGAGGCTGTTAAACTTTGATTAATGCACATCTTTTTACCAAATGCACTGCTGAAGTGAATAAATACTTAAATAAACTTAAATAAATACTAAAGTCCAGTCTTAGATCCTGTCTGTAATTCATCTACTTTTAGCAAAATGTTAGCAACAAAACTGAAAACAAAGGCGTTCATTTCAAGACTACTGTTGTGAATTCCACAAAGTTTTTTATTCTCTTTCCCAGTGCTCTCTTTCCTCTCTCTGCTCCCTTCCCCCTTCCTCCAGCTGCTGTCAGTAAGTCCGCGCTGTGTCCAGGGCTCCATATCTTTTAACAACCTTCACATTCATGATTCCCATAGGGAATGGCATCCAGCTGGTCTGGATCACTACGCTAGGACACGACCAGAGCATCAGCGCTCCACTCCTCTCTCACACTGTCCACGGGTGGAAAGCTTTTTACCAGGAGGGAGGAGACACAGTCAAATAAAACATTTTAGAAGTGGGAAAGTCAAAAAAGAGCATACCCTTCTGGTTTGTATTATATTTACAAATTACATATATGTATCTGTAGTCTAGTTGTCTTTAGTTTGATGTTGCATTGTCAACTTACATCTTTTTACTGCACTGTAACTGTATTTCATTTCATTGTATGTATCTCATTTCATTTTACGTCATTTTAAAATTTCATTTTATTTTATCTTACTTGATTTTATTCTTATTGTTTTGAATGTCATTCTAATGTTTTTCTTTGCCTATAAAGCACTTTGAATTGCCTCTGTGTTTGAAGTGTGCAATTTAAATAAAGCTGCCTTGCCTTGCCTTTACTTGGCTTTCCAAACACAGCATGTGTGATACAGAGAACTACACATGAAACCGGCACAGTAAAATAATGACCTTGCCAAGCCTGTTTAGGTTGAGTATAGTTTCTGCTTGTCAAATAAAGGGATGCCTGACATAGTGAAACAGTACTACATTTCTGGAGCTACATGATTTTGTCTTTGGCTGTTGCCCCTCATTATGAATACTTTTTTAAATTTGCTCTCTTAATGTTTGACTCAATCTGATCACACCCTAACCTCTGCTAACCGCCTTCACCACAGCCTCAGCAGCACAACTCTCAGGGGCCACGACCCTTCTTCTTTGAGATCAGTGAGACAGGGGTTAAAATATCACTACACTAACACACAGCGGGCGGACACAGGCCTGCAGCTGTCCACAACATCACAGTCATACTGAGACTTACTGAGGGCAACAAGCAGCCGCGAGAAGGCTTTGACTTAGTGTAATATATTGTTACTATCAACAGTACACGTTACAGTCTGTTTATGCTTTAAGTTTTTGTACTGGATATCTAAAAACATGCAGAAATAACAAACATCTAGTTGACATGCAACTAAAATGGATTTAAACAAGCTTACAGATATCAATCATAGTCACCGGTGTTGACAAGGACGTCTTCTGTGCATCACAGGACGAATTCTGAGGCTGACAGCCCTGACTAAACACCTTCCCTTCAGCCTTCAGCTTGTCAGTCAGCACCAGAGAGGTGAGCCCCACCCCTCTTGTGAAAGAGAAAACCAATCAGGGTCTGACAATCTCCTGCCACTTAAGTCACAGAGCAGGCAATCACCTGAACGAACAGAAGCCAGAAGAAGTTGCTGGCCTGCTGTCTACCTCTGTACTGTGTTTTTGAGGCCCTAGTAAAGTTGTCTGTGTGCGGGTAAGATGCTCATCTGGGGCTGCCTGACTCCCTGCCAACCAGGCGCCGAGGGAGAAGGACAGAGAGGGTAAAAAGGAGGTGAAGGGGGACAGTGAGAGAGAGAGAGAGAGACCAGTGGTGGGGGGGAGATTAGATGGCTTCTAGTGTCTCCTCCCCACACACCAAGACAGCGAGTGCTCATTTATCAGTGTCTCTGAGAGCTTTCCAGCTGGCAGTGCAGCGCTATCTGTTTATTAATTGAATTAGCCTGCATCCGAAGAGGCCCAAAAGTGTCAGAGTACAGAGGCAGGTCAAAGAGCTGAGGGGCCACTCCAAGAGCCTTAGTGGAGATGGTCATAAACAGGATAGAGACAAAACAAAGAAAGAAGGACCATGCATGATCAGAGGACTGACATGATGCACAAAGTGAGGATCGCACCAGTTTCACCAAACAAAATTTGCAACGTAGGTTAATATTTATATTGTTGAACCAAGATAGCATATCTGAAGCAAACCCTATCAGACATAAGAAATAGATCCAAGAGAAAAAGGAACATACAGCAAGAAAAGACAACAGGCTACTTAAATAAGAGTCAGATATTATATCAACACCCTCAAAATAATTAATTAATTAAATTAAGGAAAATCTATGACTCACATTGTGTCAAAGGAGAAAATCCTTACCGTGATATAAACGTATTCTTGAAACTATCTCTCCAAGTGCTCCATCTGGAGTTGAGACTCCATCTCAGTTAAACCCAGCTCGGCCAAAACTTAAGTCTTTGAATCCAGAACCACAGTGACGCAACTACGGGACGTTAGCATAGCGATGATGAGCAGGCTGTGATTCTTAAACACCTTCATCAGCTCCCTAATGACTCTTTAACACATGGTTGTATTTCCCCAGACTGTGCTGAGCACAAGGACTTAACCACCACATGCATTTTACTCTAATAACACACACACACATGCGTATACATTTCTCCTGCAGCAACATGGCCGTTACAGAAAACAGTCATTAAATCAGTGCAGGTGTTAGCCTGTGGCGGTACAGGTACACAGTCTGTCCTACCACTGTCTGCCCTGCTGTTGTTGAAAATTGGAAAAACAGCAAAGACACAATAAGAGGATGAGTAGTCCATGACACCATAAAGGCTATGTCAGCTTCTACCAGGATAAATCTATAAACTAGCAGCCTATATACATGTAATCACATGCATTTGACACTACATTTCATGCATTCTGTAAGTGTACTTAAAGTAGTAAGCCTATTGATTTTCCATTGTTAAAACACCATCCCTGATTCAGCCATCTTTTGCCCAGAGGGGAGCTGTCACCTCTCAGACCTTTGCCCTCTGATCTCTCCACTCCCACTCTTTTTTTAGGCCTCTCTCATTTATGTGGTCTCAGAGATACCAGGTGATCACCCATTAATGATATTTATTAATGGCTGCTTCCTCTCTGACACAGGGGTCTTGGAGTGATGTCCCTGTGAGTGCTATGGGCACATCCTGAGAACACACTCAGGTTTCTCCTCGCCAGATGACTTCATATCTATTAACCCTGGGCGGAGGAAGCAAGAGCATGGAGCAGGTACAAAAGGAGGAGACCACGCCCGCCTCAGGATGGGTAAATCAAACCCAGTGAGGTCAGGGTGAGCACTTTTATTCCCCTTAAAAGTGGAGCAGTGTACTCTCAGGGGACCTGTGGCCCTCTGGCGCCTCACAGCAGGTTAGAAAGATTTAACCAGTCTGTGGAGTCATAGTTTAAGTGCAAAAAGATCACAGTTTTAAAATGGAGATCTTCCGCTTCACATTAAAGAGTCCACTGAGAAACATTAAAGCTTCTGTCTCTGTCAGCCTTTTGTTAACACAATACTAGCACAGTGATCATGTGTAAGCACACAGTATTTCTAATTGCATAATATATCTTAGCTGTAATTTTCCTGGCAGTAATTTTTGTGGACCCCTAACTCGCGCTCCAAACCCAACATGGGTTCACCATCTGCAGTTGAAAGCAGGAGTTTGGCTCTGCTACTTTGCCAAGCACTCAGAGGATCTAATTCCATCCTCCTCGTCTCCACCACCACCACTACCCACAAGTGCCTGTCTGCAAAACCCACTCTCTGTGCCCTAAAACTCCACACCCCCATTAGCTCAATTTTATTAGATTTCCCTCTCGCCCAGAGAGGCAGTTACATCCCCCCCTTCTCTCTCTCTCTCTCTCTCTCACACACACCTCTTCCCTGTTCCTCCACCCCCTCTGCCTCTGCTTGCCAAGAGCTGGGGACTGTTAAACTGATTTCCTCAGGGAACGGTGAGGCAGACAGTCTGATTGGAGCGCTGGGCTGTAATGTCGCCCCCTCTCTCCTCTCTCGGGTTCTGGGCCAAGCTGAACAGAGCCGGGCCGAACAGAGCCTCCCTGTGGTTCCAGACACAGACGGCGAGATGGACACAGGCTGGCTGTTCTGCCAGGGCCCCGACGCTCTGGTGGTGCTCGGAGGAACCATGGCAGTATGGGCGCAGCGAGACACACGCCCACTGAGGAGCATGCTCCAAAGCATGCGCTCATACTCTTGGCAGCTTCTCCACCCTGTCAAGTTAATGGATGGGCCCCTGACTCCAGTCTGTATATCCCCACTGTTCCCTCTATTGTAAAGCCCTGCTCTAGTGCAGCCTACATGATTATCACTACACCCACTGCCACAATCTTGAATGCAGAGAATGCCTCAGAGTGAGAGAGACAGACAGAGCATGAATGCAATAATAAACACTAATATATGTCTCAATTTGTGGCACCAAACGTGACAGGCAAGTTATGTGTCATCATGTTAATTAAAGTAACTTGAAATATGATGACTAAAATAAGAGATGTCAAATGCATGTGTATTTTGGCTGAAACAGGACCCTTAACTTCCCTGTCACTGTTTCTATCTAAATTGTGTTCCTATTTGTGTTGAGTTTTCATTCAGACTTTGTGCTGTGATCATAAATACTCAGATTTCTTGTATCAACATATTCAAGATATTTCTATTAACATTTGGATTTGGATCACACATTGTTAAGACAGGCTCCAACATATAAAAATGACTGAGAAGCAATCTATTCTCCTTTTAAAATAGAAGAAAGATAAAAACGAAGGCTGTTAACTTTGATCACCGTGCTGAGGACAAAACCAGGATGTCTAGAAAACAAAAGTGGGTCTAAATGCCTGTAAGCATTAACTGGTTTGAGGTAGCGACCTAACTAGTCAATATTGACTACTCTTTTTCAGACTGAAAATCTCTGACCCAACAGACTTTTTTCAATCAGCCCTCCAATTTTTATGGAGTCCACTGAGTATCTCGTTCACTGCTCAGAGGCTCCAGGGGGGCTCATGGTGGCTGGACCAGTTCAGTCTGGCCCGTGTGGTGATGGCAGCTGGTTTACCCAAGCTTGGCTCCACCGGAGCCCTGTCCCATTCACGGGCCCTGAACCATGACCAAATGGCCTTCACATACACCTCCCATCAGCACAGCTAAAACAACATGCAGTCATCCAAAGACAAACAGATGCGACGCTCTGCGCCACAACTGCCACCCTCGTCTATAACCCCAACACACAGGGTCATGCAGAGGGTTAGGCATACAAGCACACACACACACACACACACACGTAACCACTCAAATATACACAGTCCTTAAAAGACCTCACTTTATATTAGCTTTACAATGTCAACTCTCTCAGCTTTAAAAGTTCGTTTGCTTTTTATCAACATTCAAATGACAGAATCTTGTTACCTGCAGTGCTCTAACTGCTTAGGTTTTATCTACATCCATTTCAACCAAGACGTTCTCACAAGAGTCACATTTTTAATACATGTGAAATGTAAATTTCATGTGGATTTAGGCGTGTCACTTAAATCCCTTTCTGATTGATGCAGGGATGTTGGTAAACCCGGTCTGGATGTTGCTCTGAATGGGTCAAAGCATTCAAAACCCTGTTCCTGACGTGGGGTTAACTACAGATTTACTATCTAGTTACTATAGAATTATTATTGAGTTTTTTTATATATATAACTTTATAGTAAACAATTGCAGTGGCTTCTAGCCCTTGCCACCATAAATTCTTCTCTTCCAAGTCTCATAGTTACTTGAACATGATTACAGAGTGTAGATTGTTGTATTAAGTGCTTTTAAATAATGTAGAGAAGAAAAGAAATCTCATAAATTATATCACATTGTTTACCATTTGCCAGGTTGACTTTCTAATGTGAAAACTGCAGCGATCTCTCTGACTGTGTTTAGCAAATATATCTATACAAGGTCTAATATTATTCTATGGTTCAACAGTGATGTATATGGAACTAAAGATGCAGACCCCACTTTTGTGTGAATGCCATACATCAACCCGTGAAAGCAGTGTGTATAAATGGGGCAATTGTGGTTGAACACATTGTTCATTAGCAAGCAATCCCATTGGTGAATAGGACTAACAAAGGCTGTCAGATGAGAGGCAGAACATCTTAAAACACAGCATGTCCGTTTACCTTTGACTTACTAATACTATATACAGTATGTCTCAGTGGTTCAGACAAGCCAAACACTTTGGCACTGGCAACACAGTGGAAGCAGTGAGAGAGGGGCCCCTCTATGGTCTGTGTCCAACACTGATAAACTGGCAGACACACATTGATCCAGCAGTTCCTCAGTCCTGCAGTCCACTCTTCTGAAACCACTCACCTCCATAGTAATAAAGAGAAAGATCATATGTTTATCATCTACAAAACTTTCTTTGTACCCAAGACACTGTCATTTGTCCACTCTCTCTGCAGCACTGCATCTCAGCATATCTTGTGTCTTGCGTCCCATGTCCTTGTTTGACTACTGTTTATCACACATCCACATGTTTACTTAACTAACCACACATATGTACATAACAGATCTGTATCAAATACTATGTGAAAGCTTTAACTTCATGGTTTGTTTTAGCCCACTTAGTCCACAGGTGTGTTTTGACTCCAAGGGCAATGATTGCCAGAGAGGGTGCCAATGCACTGAAAGCGAGCCATTTGCACACACAATCGTGGGCATGCACACAAACATATACACTATACATACACATATTCTTGAGCTCAGCGAAGCAGCCTGCAGATTCAGCTGTGCTCTTAGCTCACCGTCCCTCTCCAATGACATCATACCTTGACAATGCCACCATTCATACAGATGTTGCTTACAAAACCTGGAGTAAGACTCCTATTGTGTGTGCTGCTCCTCCTCACAACAAGAGGTTTAGCCAGAGGTGCTCCCCTACTATGGTGGAGGAAAATGAATGGAACACGTAATAGGGTTACCATGTACGCTAACGGTTTAACTGCTTACAAATGACTTCATACTGAGCTAATCGCTCAATCAATCACTGTGTAGCAGAGTTAAAAACTGTTAAAATCTGTGGCAAGTTTTCTTTTCTTGGAATTTCTAAAAAGAATATGCATGTAACTTTCTCATTTTTCACTTGTTGGCTGTTGAGGGCAAAACTTGATCTTTAAGCCTATTAACCCAAATGCCTGTTGCAATTCTGTAACTATGCTGAAACATAAGAACAGTAAGGGTTGTGTAAATGAAATGTAAAAAGCTACAGAAACACTTTGATTATTGGTCCTCCTGTGTCCTATGAAATGTTTCTTTAAGAGACAGACTGTTTTTTTCCTTCCTCAAGTAAAAAGGAGTACATTTAGAGCATGCCAGGAATTATGTCATCCACCCATCTAGTGCCAGCTCCACAGCCAAGAGAGCTGCAGTGAAGGAACATATAGTATTGTTTACCTCATAAAAAACTCAGCACCTAGGCTGATGCTTAGTGACAAATTTATTGTCCTTAGTAACAATGTAAACAATAGATAATTGGGAGATAATAAATAACACATTTTCATACACCGGCCCCTCTGTCTGAAATTAGCAGGCAAGCAGGATGTGTGGAAAACATGGAGTTCATTTAAAAGGGACATGAAAACAATGCTGAATTCCACCACTTTGAAAAGGGGTGGGAAATTAGCACCAGCCATCAGCCAAATGCTGGTAAAATATGAAAGTGGCTGGAAGATTTCACACACAAAATAATGATTTACTATTGATTGGCTGTTGAATTTGAACATTTATCTGTCAGTGACTTAACATTTTAAAAAGTTAATTTTCCACGGGTCCCACTGACATGAGCTGAGTCATGTCCCATAGTTTGAACTCGCAGATGTTATTTAGAACCAGCTTGATACGGGCTTGTGTGGACTTCCCTTGTTGCAGATGAGAAATGATAGTGAATGTCTTTCATCATACAAACAAAGATAACCATTTGAGCAGGAGAGGAAGGAACACAGTGCACGTATGCATATGTATGTTGATATAGTACTGTATGTACAACGAATTACATTTACTCTCGTTACTGTAACAAAGTAGTTGATTTTGTATACTTCATGTCCAGAGAGGTGCACTCAGCTGACACTTTGAACGTACGTGTTCTAAATGTTAACGTTTACTGTGCCGAGTGTCGGGGTGAGAGAGGTGCAGTCACACCCGGGCCTGGCTTAGCAGTTTGTGAACAGTACAACAATGCAATATTATAAAGAATTACGTCATTATGGGTTAAGGTTAGCATTATTGTTGTTGTTTTTTTTGCATAGGTAAGAAAAACATTAGTCAATCACTAATAATTAATGCACCTCCTGGTGAGCATGCTAAGTGATCGGAATCAAACACACCTACGATGTAGCAGTGTACACTGGGTCTGGCTAACATGCTAAATGCTAAAATGCTCATGGTGGATCCTTCAGCGCTGACTTCTGCATTCACTTAGGAACTTTTACCTTCAGTGAGGTGTGTGAGGCCTTTCTGCTGTTATTTCTATAAGAAGTGGCAGGTTATTTAATTTCTGTAGCCTAATAGAGCTTGTTGCACCCGCTGTGGTGTCCATAGCTCTTTTTATTTATTGTAGTTCATTTTTGTTTAATTGTCTGCATTTTGTCCTCGTTTCTGGTTAATTCTAGTTAGGTTAAGCTGAGGAAGGCAGTTGTATAATTGATAATCAGTTGTATGCACAGGCTGCAAAGTGCCATCTATAGAAAAGGAATATATTGTTGGTTTGGACATAAGAGCTCTGTAGTGATAGTGTGATCTGTATATGTTGACATGTTAATGCACTTTATTTTGTAGCCTAAATGTGCTCTTTAATTTAATAAGTCTACCATATATCTTCATCATCATATACATTTTTTTCCTTTTCCGTTGCTTTCCCTTTTTCCCTTTTAAATTACTTTCTTTTAATTTTTTTCTAAGTACATTTTTACACAGGTAATTTTACTTTTACTTGAGTAAAATATTCTAGTACTCTTTCCACCCCTGCTCCACATATATGTCCTATATGCATGTGTTCTGTGCACGTCTGTAGATCTCACTTGTTACTTGTTTTGACTGTCTGTATGTGTATGAATGCCTGTGGCTGTCTAACTATGTGACACCGTGCGAGTAGGATGACACAGAGCTGGAGCAGTCAGTGTGTGTGTGTGTGTGTGTGTGTGTGACTGTTTGCGAGGCCCTGTGGAGAACTGGCTCTGAGCGTTGATGTAATGCTTTGGCCGGCGTGCTGTGGAACTTGGCCTCCTCTCTGCGCCGTTTCCTCTACGCTGCGAGGGTCAACTATCCCACAACCTCCAGCACACAACACGCACCATTCTATTCCCCAGACCACAACAGAGCAGAACACAACCACACCCGGCACCATGAGCACCCAGTTCTTCACAAGAAGAAAAACACTTGAACCAAAACTAATAAAACACTCCAATCTCAGCAACACTCCCAGACAACAAGCTAAAAGCAATAAGGGAAAACATACAAGTCGGTTACTACACCATCGGGCTTTGCTGTACCACTTAAACGATGGCACTTATGGAGAAAATCAGAGATAGAAGAGAACAAAGATGGGCACTGATGCAGATACAGTCTTTGGCCCAGAGAGCACAAACAGAGAGCTTAGAGCGAGATATGAGTCCCCAAGGGGCCACAGCAGTCCTTCGGCTCATTAACTATTTACACCAGAGACAGGCCTCCCTGCTGCTCTGGCCCACCACAAAATCAATTAGGCTTCATTAGCCCAGACTCTGGGCATACTTTCTCTGGCAGGGGAGGGTTAATCCTGCTACCGAGGCCTCCAGTTACCACAAAATATCAAACAATCACAAGTGCACACATATGGGCATACATGCAGAGGAGCAAAGGAAACTAGGCCGAGCAGAATTCCTTTTGTGTCACTCACAAAGAATTCTTCCAATTTCTCACTCTCAGTCACTGTTTGGTGTCTCAGAATATCAATACTGTCTCTCGCCCTGCTCACTCTGCCTGTCTATCTGTTTCCTTCATGTCTATCAAAGTCCCACTCAATCCCCCTCTCTGCTCTCACAATGTAAACGTTGAGCAGAAAGAGTGCATCCAGGTCCGTGCCTCGGGGGTGTGGGGTTACAGTGCAGAGATTTCCCATTGGCGGAAAGTCAACATGGTCGGGGTAATGCGATTAGAGCCGGATTGAGAATGTCGCAGGGGACACATGGGCCTGATCATGGCCCAGTTATCCGATAGCGAGGCCGTATTTATCGACCTGGCCCGGGCGCGGATATTACAGACATTAGAGACCCCATCTATGCTTGTGAAACCCTCGCTGGAGATCGCACCCTGATAACACAATTAGTCTCTCACTTTCTGTCCACAATCATGGAATTCCATCAGTTGCGTTCAGACATCAGGGATCAGAATCTCAATTGATCTACATTTGGTTGCCGTGCATCGTGTCTGAATGGCCAACTAACCAGAAAGTTGCATGGTCGAGGGGCCTGTAGCCATTTAGTGACTGCATATGTTTATGGCAGGCCTAACAGAGCATTTACAATTCAATTACATAGATAGGAGGAGAAAAAAAGAGAGTAAGATGTGTCTGGATGACGGCCAGAAGAGAGATAAGCCTAATACACTAATATTGTGTTACCCCAGCGTGTTACCATAGGAACAGTTGAAGAGATTCAAAAGACTACAAAGACGATCAATCTTGGGAGAGCAGGAGGAAGAGGGAGAATTAAATGCCCTGGGAATGCTCCCGCTCTCCTCTATCAGAGCAATAACTCTTCTAATGACCTCTGCTACCTCCTCTCTCCCCACAAGATGTTTCTCTCCAGCAAACTCAGCTATCTGCGAGCCTTTCCAAACACAAAGAGCTGCCAATGCTTTTCATTATGGTTTGTGATTTTTTTGATATCCAAGTCATGACACTTGCTTTTTTACATTTTCAGAGATATTTATTTTGAAAACAAAGGTTGGCTGGTGGTCATGTTGCTACAGTATTTATCACTTCATATCACCTATAGTGTAACTGTTCATCCATTTGACATGAATCAAAGGTATACTGTCAGTCACTGGCATCAGTATTAGCAGTACTAGCATGCAAAGTCAGACTGGGTAGAAGGTTTCTTTCTCTTCAGCTCTTTCGTGTTCCAGTCTTCTGTACTTATTTTTACTTTCAAAACCTGTCTCCTTTCTGTCTCTCTCCTCTCTCAGCTATGTCCCACTGCTCTAACTGCCTGCTTTGTGAAGGATTAGGTCATTTAATTTTTTCCCTGCTGTGTTCAACTAGTGCTAACAAGTTGCAGGACCTATAGAACATGTTCTGTACATTAAGATATACATCAGGCAGTCGGTGTGCAGCGCAGCCACAACCACATAAAGGGCCCTTTATTCCAGCCAGAGTCTCCAGTGCTGCACTGGCAGGTTCAGACACAGCTTTGATTACACACCAAATGATGAAATCCACACAGACCTAAGAGCACAGCTTTGCTGGCACAGACCAGTGGAAAAGAGAGGTTGCAACACTTTGAGCTTGAGTGTGTGCACTTGTATATGTGTGTGCATAAATGTGTATGTATCCATGTGAATACATGCATATACTCACCAGTTTGGCTTCTGAGTGCATGGAGGGAATGTGAGTGGAAGAGCAGGAGCTGCTGTGGGTGGGTCCTTGCATACCCATCATATTGGAGCCCATGGACATTTGTCTCTCCATCTGAAGATTACAACACCATGATAACAGTCATACCCACAAGTATAGACATATTATTCCCATACCACAAAACTTTTTAATACAAGATGAATCAATAAAAACTGTTTATTTAGCTAGGCTATTTATGGGTAATTTTATGCCTTTACAATTGATACTATCACTGCTTTCACAAAAGAAGCTTTAGCACTGAAAGCGTGAGACTCATCTTCCTGCACAGTAGGCTATGTGGGATGAGATGAGAGAGCATGAGAGACTGATTTCACATGACAGGCTGCCCCGTGCACAGCTCAGTGTGATGATAACTGGAACTGACCCAAAACAGGAAGCCAGCACAGAGGGACTTAACACAGGAAGCTGGTGCAACAGGGGTGTGTGTGTTTCTGATAATAGTGTAGTGAGTGCCTTGCCCCTCTTGGGTGAACGAGATCGGAATAGGTGTGCGTTAGTTGTATGGATGCATTAGAATCTGTCTTTGTGTGTGTGTGTGTGTGTGTGTGTGTGTGTGTGTGTGGTTACCGCCTGCCTCTGAGTGACTCTGGTCAGTGTGGTCATGTGTCACAGCTGAGACCCGAATGGGAGGAAATCAGCTGGTTGAGCTGACAGGGGTGAAAGGTCACCTGTGCAGGGTGATGATGTGAGCAGTGTTCACTGGGCAGTATATGCAGGAAAAAAGAAACCTTTGTGTGAGCATCTGCATGCATACGTGTGTGAGCTGCTGTGGCTGCCCAGCTGCTGAACTCTGGTTGGTGTGGTGGTCTCCATGGGGAATGGCCCCTCTCCACCCCC